>NKZZ01001455.1:0-37718 GCA_002370815.1 Metschnikowia hamakuensis
AGCTGTTTTGTGCATGGTCCCAGTACAAGCAGAGGCAAGTCTTGGGTCATGTCCAGCTTTGAAACGGCAATGAAACTGGGGGCTGGGCCATATGTAGCATTTCCAATCATGGGATTTTTTACTTCTTCAAATCTCATCGATTCCTGCTTTTCCACACTGACCACAAGTCGCAAGTAGCCCAAATACTCATTGATTTTGTTTTCGCTTTCGGTCTTGCAAAGGAACTTCAAGTCAATGCTAAGACATTGTAGCTCAAATGTGTCTTTGTTGAGGCTAGGAACTAGGATTGCTTCCATATCAAGCTGCATCCATAATGCGCTTTTGGGTTTGTGGAGCCAGCTGTCCAATTGTGACCCAGTGGAAATCGCTTTGGAAATCTTCTTGGAAAAGCAAACAGGAGCAGACTTATTAGGTAAGGTAACCTTTTGTAAATCCTTTGTAGGAACTGTTGGCTTTGAAGGAATTTTGATTTCCAATTTGCTGAGATCCAACTTCTTACCGGCAGCTTGTGAGAAGTGACAAGGGCCAATGGTGTTTGCCTTTTTGGTTTTATGAATAGAAAACTGGGGCTCATTTTTAAAGCCGGCAATAGTGAAAGATTTGGTGGCATTGTGTCTCACTTTCACTAAAGGGAGTTGGGGAATGACATTCTCAATCTCGGCTATGACCTTGTCACCATGGTCCAACATGAGAGTGTTAGCAACTGACTTTAATGTAAGCGCCTTTTCAGGCATAATAAGTGACTCTGAAGCATTGACTGGTGCTTTTGAGACGACTGTTTTGACTTCGACTGCTTTGATTTTTGGAAGACTGGCCTCCGAGAATCTGAGTATACTCTCTGGAGGCAGGAAATCTGCATTTGGTTTGGCATGTAAATCAATCCATTGTTGTAATGCATTGTTAGACAGATAACGGTTGACTTGCTTTGAACGCCTAGTGTCAAAGCCATTCAGCTGCTCGAGTTCCTTATCGAGATGAGCACGAAACTTTGAGATCTCACATTTGTCTTTGAGATGATCACTTGCCAAAGTAGCCAGCTCCTCAGAATCTGTATTGTCACATTGCTCTTGGTTGGGGTCATCCCAATTGACCAAGTCCTCGCTGACCCGTTTGCAACCAATTCTTAATGCAACTCTAAGCTTGCAAAAAGCGCGACTCGCGGAAATGCGCCGCACTTTCTGCTCCTCAACAGGACACTCGCTCAAATTGCACACCGTCGATCTTTTAATGTAGCAGGAGTTGTGTCTTTTCCAAAGACGGATCTTGTCAAAAAGCTTGCTCCATTTTTTGGTTGCTTGGAAATGGGCGGCGTGCTTGTTCTGTTGCCTTTTGAGATTCGTGGGCATTGGGACGTTTTCGCACCCAGTTCCAGGTGCGGCAGGCATTTCCTTTTTGAACAAGGCAAATCCTTTAGGCAGCAACAAGCCCCGGAGTTTCTCAGTGAAGGTGGTTTTTGGCTTTTGCACAGTCAAAGAAGATTTCATCGTATTTTGATTCCCATCTTTTGGAGTTTCTCCGTTGTCCAAAGTGCCAAAAACTGGTCTATCTGAGTAAGTAGTGGGAATACAATCCAAGGATTCAGGCGATTCATAAATGGAGGTAACATTAGAGTCCAATTCAGTGAAGCGATTGTAGAGGGCCTCGAATTCTTCTTCTGTAGTTGATCCATGAGCCGCCCTTAAGACCTTGAATTGCTCTCTGTGAGGGTCAAACTTTCCACGCTTGGTGGTAACAAAATTTGGGTCGTTCTGTTCCGTACCGTACATGGCTGGAGTTTCTTGTCTGGTCTCGGAGTATCAAAGACAAAGTGTTCTTTGTTTGATAGTGGAGATCAGAAAGAAAAAANGGTTTTGCTTGATAGTGGAGATCGGAAAGAAAAAAGTAGTGGGTGCAAGAGAGTAGTTTACATAAATCCGCGAGAATAAGCACATACCAGGGTCCGGCCACAAATCGGGGTGCAAAAACCCTGACCAAAGCAAATCGTGCATTTTGTGCATTGTTTCAAACTCTGCATATCACTTATTGAGAGTTTCATTGCTGTTAATCAATTACTCCTCCAAAGGTTACCAATTTGCCAATCTTTAGTTTTATGCAAACCGTTCTAGACATCTTTAGGACATAACTCGACAAGACATGTTAATTCAGGTGTGACAAATAATGATACTAAAACTATTACCATTTATGTACTACTATGTATAACTCTTTTGTCCTGTATTTGAGAGGTTTGACTTTTCAATCTGCCGAAACTTTTACGTATCGTTCATCATTAGTAAAGTTTTTTTGCAGTTATTTCTTAGCCTTTTTTAGAGCTTCGGTTTTAGCTCTTTTGATAAGGTTGTGGTCTTATGATCAGGATCAGTATACTATTTAGTAAAATTCCAGACAGTGACTGGTACTGCTTTCATAAAAGAATAGCTTTTGATGCAAATAGCAGGCACTCTATGAGTGCTCGACCAGAAGTCACGGAGATTATACTGTAACTTTTGGTGCAGGCAGACCGTGTCATTATAAGTATTCGTTGTGAATCTACTACTAACAACACTGACTACTAATATTAATGCTACAATTAGCAATAACTGACCTCTACTTATGTCCATAGACTGATAAGCAAGGTATTAAAAGGAACCCAAGGCGAAACATAAAAGAGCATCCCACATGACTGTAAGATACTTACTACAGACCCCCAGAAATGGTGTCATATTTAGAAAACCAAATAAAAGGATCCAACAGATGTCAAGGTTTTGTGGACGCAGATTTGGCAACAAACAGAGAAACGAGACAGTCTAGATCGGCGTACTCAATAATGTCAAAGTTGCAAAATACCATCGCATCATCAACTACTAAGGAGAGCTCTTTGGAATATTTGAAGGCAGCCGAAATGTGATCTGGTTTAGCAAGTTCGTAAAGGAAATAAACTTTGATCCTGCGAGCTCGTGAGTTGGTCACCTTTTGGTCTCATCTTCCATGTATCCTGCATATAGTACCCCGGGATCTTGGAGTAGCTGTGACTTTTGTAACTTCTTTGATGATAGGTACAGCATGAGCGTCTTGAAGCAATGATATGCTACAGAATAGTGGTATTAATTCTTGGTCCCGGTGTATCTACTCAATACAGTCTACTGCATACTACCACTGGTCCTGCACACTATCACCACTACCACTACTCTACACATATCCCATTGAAGCATTCGATAATAATATGGAATGAGAGTGTTGTCAGATTATTCAACTTCCATAGTGTGTGCGTACTGTATATAGTGCATGTACTATATATTGTGTGTAGGATAATCTGAACATACAAATACTCACCCCAAAAGCCTCGATTCACTACCACAATTCTGGTATTTGGAAAATGTAGAAAAGTGCTCAGATGTTCTTTGGTCGGGTGAATTTGTTCAGGTGAATTTGTTCAGGTGACTACATTATTTCAATGGACCTGCACACAGTGGTGGCCAGATGAATCCGTAGCCATTGTTTGAACAATGTTTGAAGAAGGCTCGTCTAAGTCGTCTAAATCAGCATTTTCTGAAGAAGTGCCGGATTTGAATAGAATTTTTGAACAGGTCGTCAAGATCACTAGTGCAGTTTAGACAATTTTCGTCTCGACAGACAATTAGACAGACAATTAGACAAACAATTCCTTTCAGCTAGACATTTGAGTTAGACAGTTCCGTTCAGCTAGACATTTGATTTAGACAGTTCCTTTCAATTAGACAATTTATTACACAATTTTTTAGTTAGACAATTTAGTCAGAAAGTTTCATACAACAGACAGTGGAATTTCCTATTTGGGAAAAAGGAATTCCAGAGCCTCTACAGGTTTTATTCTTTTCTTCATGCTAATTTGGACAACTAGGGAATTGCCTTATTCGGACAATCGGTTGACGTTTGAATTAGTGGGGGTAACAATGGCTGAATTTTTATTATGGGCACAAGTAGCGCCAAGCAGATAGACGGAAAACTGTATTGTGTGTTATAAATAGTGTAACACTTGGTCTGTACAGGACTGGCGTGGCTACTAGGTAGACTACTTGGATGCAATGCGTGGTGATTGCAAAGGTTCGATTCAACCATACTTGAACCGCCTTATGCCGCAGCTTTTGGCATAGGCAAGTAAACATCCTAGGCCCCATGGCCTCACGTGACCTCACTATTCCAACTTCAACCAAATGACTCTCAAGGACTTCCATTGTCCAATCATGGAGATCATCATACAGATCACCAGTAAAAACCAATCACACCACTATTCTGGGTCCACATGGCTTCTCCGTTCTCTTTGGCCAGACCTATCAAAGATCGAAGCCTTGTAGGTAGTAATTCATAAAAGCAATAGATCTGGAATCATAACCAACTTAGAGATGACCGGCTGGAGTGGTGTGCAACGACTTCATGCTGGACGATAGAGGGCCTTGACTTTCAAGGCTCCATGGGTTCGATGTTTTACTGTCTCTGACTTGCCCTTCATGCCATGTTCTATGTCTTTCCAGTCTACTCAGCCTTCAAGATAAACTGACTTGGCACTGGATTTGAATGAGCACTTCCCATCTATGTGCACAAATTTGACTCCTTTTGAAGTCAACTTGTTCATAGTATGAGTTTTTTCAATGAGCATTGACTCCGCTGGAGTCTCCTCCGTTCACCGGCCCCAGCGAACATTTCTTCACGTACTCCTCGATTTTTTTCCAGCCCTGTTTCCGGTTCATCTCCCTCATCTTCTGCTCCTCCACCGATTGGTGGTACAACATCGTGCAGTGTTCAAACAAAATGGGGTTGTGGTCCATGAAGATCTTTAGAGCTCCAAATGCAAACTGATGGATAGACTTGTTCCAGTTGGACGTGGCCAGGTTGTGTGGCGGCATGTTGGAGTACTCATCCATTTCCATGTTCTGCTGCGGCGACGAGAACGAGTCGTAGTATTCCTCGTCCGTCATGTCGTGCATCATGTGGTTATCGTCCATCTTGCCCGTTCCGGCTGCAGCCAAGCTGTTGCGCTCGTCAAACCCACCCATTGGGTGGTGGTTCTCCATCGTAAGCCCCTGATCAATTAAATTGCCATTTGCGTCAGTAACTGCATTGGGATTCTCCAAAAGCTTCTGCTGAATCTGGCCATTGGCGATTCCGGGCTGTGTGGAGTTGGTTAACTCATATAGCGATGCAAAGATGATGGGCAACACCACCTCGGCGTTCTCCGTCACCAACGTCAAGAAGTACTCGTTTTGCCAGAAACACAACACCTTCTCCGACACCTGGAAATGCGAAGACGCAATGCACTTCAGCAACTGCGCAAAGAGAGGAATCTGGATTTTGGTGAACTCCACCGGCTCCATGACCTCAAAAATATCCTCGATTTCGTTCAAAAACATCACTTCCTTGGGCGAGTTGATCTTGGGCCAGAATCGCAAGAGTCCCATAATCACATCTTCCGTCAAATTCAGATCCTTCTCCAAAAACTGCACGATGCAGTACGCCAACTGCGGATGGTATAACGATAACGATTTGACCTTGTGCAAAGGGAGCAACACTCGTATCAAGAAGATCTTGTGTTCGTCCTTCAAGGGCAACGCAAAACCGTTGATAATGGAGCCCAATATCTCCAACAACTCGCCAATTCCATTGAACCGCTGTGTTTCGTATACAAACTGCAAAAACACATTGTTAATCGATTTTCGGATGAATGACCGTAAACTCAAGAATTTGCCGTAGATCCGGTGCAACGTGGTCTTCAAGCAGTCTCTTTCCCTAGGGTCTTCAGAGTCAAACAAGTCCAAGACCCGTAAAACAAACTCATGGTCAATGTACTGTTTGGCCACCTGGTGGTGGAAATCCGGGCTCTCCACAAACCGCAAGAAAAACTCGTAGATGGACTGCATGTGGGGCCAGGCCAATTCACTGACGGGTTCATCTTCATCCGGGTCAAAAAGATCGCCAATGGGGTTGACGGGAGGCGGAATGGGGCGGAAAAGATTCTTGCGGAACATGGAGATCACGTGCTCGTACATTTCCTCCGTATAGTTGAATCTGTTGCTGACAATGAACTGAATCAACTCCTGCAACGTAATGCGCTTGATTTCCTTACCCCGTATATCCTGCGTGGGGTCGTTAAAGTCAAAGAGAATGTTGCACTGGTCCACCTTTTGGATGAACAACGAGATCTGCTCTTCTGGAGCCACTTCATCGAAGCTGGGCAACTTCAAGATCTCCTGATGCAGCTCCGAGTTGGTGGGTTCAAACCGGGATGACAGGTGTCTCTTTGGCGAGGCAATCAAGTCGATATCAAAAACTTCCTTATTGGGCGAGCCGATACCCTGAGAAAGCGAGGCATTGGACAGCGATCGCGAGGGCAACTTGCCGTCCAAATTCAAGCTGGAGCCTCCAAAGCCATTGTTATTGGACACCAGGTTTGCCTGGGGTGTGGGGGTCACGGGCGTAGTATTGGAGAGCGAGGTCTGCACCTGGGGAGTATCAATGACGATTTTGGGCGAGCTCGAGCCAACGGGGGCCGACGGAACGGCGGTTTCGGCCGACGATCCAGAAAAGGGAACCGTCGAGTCCATATTCAGCGGGTCTGGATAGTTGGAGGCGACTGTAGGAGGCGGGGTATGAGGGTTTGGCGAGTGGCTGGAGACACTGGACGCCAGAGAGCCGCCGAACTGGGCCACGGCCGAAGGGTTCAAGGAGTTTGGGTCGGCCAGACCTACATCCAGACCATCGGGCTGGGCATCGGCCTTGGAGGGCAGCGGGGAGGCCGATTTCAGGGGCGATCCGGAGCCCGTGGCCGCCTTTGCCAAGGAGGCCAACGAGGACTTTTTCGAGAGGTCCTTGTCCTTGGGTTCCTTTGTTTCCTTTCGGTCGGATTTTTTTGCGGACTGGCCTTTATTTCTTGTGAGGCGATTTTTGAAGCCTTTCATCATTTTGCCCGCTTTTCTAGTCGTATAGCTTCAGTGGACGAGTTCTCGAGGGACACCGGAATGATTTGTGGAGCTCTGATACGTGGAGCTTTGAAATTGTGGACAAAGTAAACCCTGGAAAAATTCAAAGAACCAGCTCTAGAATGTCGAGCTAACGTCTGGAGGGGCTTAGGGTATAGTGGGCCGGGCGGAGGGAGAGACGGGTGGGTTTTTTTTTTTGGGTGGGAAACAGCCTCGTTTCAGCCTTGTATCAGCCTTGGTATAGCTTGGTTCAGTATCAGCCTAAACAAAAAAGAGTTTCAAGAGTTTCAGAGTGCACCGTAGGGGTGGTGGAAGGCGGTTGGCAGAGTGAGGGTAAGAAAAGGTGTTCAGAAGTGCGTAGAGAATAAAGGTGCTCGATTATGTGCGATAGCAAGAGAGGGTGGGGCTTTTTCTGAGAAAAAAAGCGGGTGTTATTATTTAATCCGCCGGGGGGTTTTGTTCGCAAGGTGCGCACAGATCAAACACCAAACACCCTGGCCCAGAGCATTTCGCCCAAACGAGACGGTTGAAATTGTGCAGTTGCACGGGTCCCACGGTGGCTTGCTTGGAATATGCACAGTGTATGCATTATATGCAGGTTTTTAGTCATTATGCCTTGCGGAGCATCTCTGAAACATCTTTTGGGAAATCTTTGAAACGCCCGATTTGCTTCTTTGGGTCTCGGTGAACTCCTAGCCGTGCGACTCTTCCACTCCCACTTTCCCTATCACTTCATTTCCCTTCCAATTCTATTCTTTACAGAATCCACCATTACAATATTTACCATTACAATATTTACCATTACACATTTTACCATTACACATTTTACCATTATACATTTCATCAATTCAAATTTTACGATTTCAAATTTCACATTATACATTACAAATTTCACCATACATTACGCATTACACATTACACATTACAAATTTTAGATTTCACGATTACTCGATTACTCGATTACACCATTTACCTTTGGTTAATGCACCGACCTGTATATACACCCACCAATCATGTTTTTCTTTTTTTTTTTCATTTTTGAACCAACTGATCACTTGAAGTCGTAGAATTACCGAAAGTGGGTATGGGATGATTTGGCCCGGGTGGGCGTGGATACTGTGGATTCCAGACTTGAATGTCATGCTCGCACTGATCAATGACGTAATGCTTGCACCGTCTAAGTGCATACTGGCAACTGCCATTCACTCACTCTGTATAGTCACACTTTTGTTTCTGCCTTTTTGTCTTTCTGTCCATCTTCTGTCTTTTCCTTCTATATTTGTAGACTCTGTTGATTCCTCTATCTATCTATCTCTCTTTCTCTGTCTATCTGTCTGTCTGTAATGAGTAGACTCAATGGTAGGTTCATGCTAGAAATAAACTCGATTGTTTGAGAGAGCCACGACGAGTATTAGCTAGAACAGCGGTGGCCACATTGAACTATGCTGAGAGGAGTATCAAAAGGGACTGGAGTGATTAGTCCAAAGTTAATGAGTCAAGGTGACTTTCGTAATCTCTCGTTCCAGACCATTCAAAGTGAATGAACAGGTGCTGATGTGATCTGCAATTGGGTTAGAAAGACTGGACAATTGTCACCTTAGTACACTCACAACAAGTCAGATGTCTTAGAGAATATCTGTCTATCTGTCTTCTGTCTTCTGTCCTCTGTTTTCTGTTTGCCCATCTTTCCACCTTTTCATTTTATCCTGTGCTAATGCCTTCTGTATTCTGTCTAGTCAAAGATTAACTCTTCAGAAGGCCCGTTCATTTGCATCAGGAGAAAACAGTTCCAGCCAATACTCACCACGTTCACCACCAACAACCGCATTCCCACGGGAACAAAGGCAAAGTTGACGAGCTGTACGGCCGGCCACACAGCCCAATTGCTCTTGAGCGTGTCGAAGTAACTGGAACTCAATTTGGCCCGGATTTTCTCGACAATGTTGCTTTCCTGGGCCATCACCGCCTCCATGCAGGTCATAACGGAGAAATAGAGGGGGATTCCTACCAACGGGGCGAATCCCAATTGGTCCATGGCCACCCGTGCCATCGTATTGATGCTTTTGGACCCTTGCACGACCTTCACTGTGGGGAGAAACCTGAACCATTTATCTGCCAATGGGGCAAAAAAAAGACCCCCGAAAGCCATTGCACGGACCGTTCTCTGGGAATCAAACGATTTTTGTTTGTCCAATTTGTCTGATCTGTCCAATCTGTCCAATTTGTCCTGGTCGGATTCTGCCCGAATCTGGAGTCCCTGGGCCATGACGTCACCGACGCCAAACAAAAATGCTGTGCTTACGATATTCGTGGCCAATGGCTTTGTTTTGACAAAATGGTTGTATTTCCGGAAAAAGGACATGGTGGAGGTGTCGCCACCGCAACCGTTGAATTTGGCCTTGCTGATAAGTACTGGTTGTATGCAGGATACAGTGATATCACCACCACCACCAAAGCCAAAACGTGAACATACTGCAGACCAAAATAAAATCACTAAGCCTTCTTAATGTCCGATTCACTATTTCTTTTTCGAATCTTCGTATTCCTTTTTTTCCTTCAAATCTTCGTTCGTCTTATACAGAACTCAGAATCACGTGGCCCTACACTTTGCATCACGTGACCCTGAACTCAACAGTTGTTAGGTCATTTTGGGATGATCCGCCGTCCAAATATTTCCAAAATTTAAATGATGACTTCGGATTTTAGTGGATTGTTTTAGGAATTAAATAAAAACCAATAAAAAGGAGTTGTTCTGCATATAAGTCCCCAGTCCGGTTATGGCCTTGAAACTTTACTCAAATTTCCTCCTCACCTGACCATTATTCTCAGGTAAACCATTCAAATATCTGTTTAAATAATGAAGAATCATACTTGCACGATGATCCTGTGTATAATGAAGCAAGTAAGTGGGCGTGTCACATGATCAGTCACAAGCATCCTAACCTTCCAACGAATAAAAAAAGAAAACTAAAACAGAAAATTGCACCCTAGAAGTAAAACTGATTCTGTAAGCTTTGAGGGGAGAAATGGCCACTTGTAATTCTAGATCAAGACAATTATGAGTCCTTCATATGATAATTGGGTGCTAAAAACACAACTCGTCCAGTTCTAAAGCCAAGAATTGGAAATAACCAAGGAATGATAAAGCTAATTTCAAATGCCCTACCAGACACTACCAGAAATTTGAGCTCATTCTCAAAACTACACTATTTATACCACAAGTTTACAATATTTACCTCCCCGTCTACTAAAGACTGTATATTAGAGTCTAAGCTAGTACACAATCTACTAGACACTATACTAGACTTTAAATAAAGTGTTACTACTTTGGCTTACACACTACACTACAACGGACTAGTTGTTTGCAAAGCATATTTCCATGTCTCAAATTCACAACTCTAAAATTTAGAATTCTTACACGACATGATTATGTGACTGATTGGCTAGAAGAGAAGACAGGAGATGAAGAAATGAAGAAATGAAGAAATGAAGAAAAAAAGAAAAGAAGACGACTGGGAATGACAGAGTAATGGAATAATGAAATGGCACGCTAGAGTGACATAGTACCCTGTATCGAGAATCAGAGTATAGATTATACATTATACATTATGGATTGAAGAGTATGAATTATATATTAAGCTTATGGACTGTGGGTTATGGACTATAATTCATACATTATATATTATACATCATGGATTATACATTACAGATATTGATTATAGATTATGGCGTATGGATTAAAAATTATAGATTAAAGAGTATGGATTATGGACTATTTTACACATTAAAGAATAGATTATGGACTATATTATAGATTGAAGAATTTATTATGGATTATAGATCAATGCACAGATTACGGATTCCTAAACCTCACCGAATCATTAAATCTTTTAATAATAGTCAGAGAAGAATATTACTTACGTTAAAGTGAAAAAAAGAAGCTCAAAAAGAAGGTACAGATACTCTTTTGAAGGCGCCTTTTCAAAGATAACTTATGCTATATATATTTATGTCAGGTTACTTCCATTATGGTGGGGTAGTGATGTCGAAAAGCAGCCATATTTGCAGCCATCTTTACAGCCATATTTACAGGCACCCTCAAACACCATATTAATACCAACTGGAGTGAAATGGTGGGTCTTGGTACAGTAAGAGACTTTGACCTTATGCTTTAGTCTCAATGGGTATACTAAAACTCAAAAACTTCTGTCTTGACTTAATAAGATGCTTACTATAAATGACCTCCAATGAGTCTAATTATAGTGTTAAGAGAAGGCCACTATAAATACTTACTGAGGAAGTCAGATTACCATTTCTTCTTTGGTAATAGAAGACTTACTAATAAGTCATTTGCTATAATCTGCTCTATAGGCCATACTCTTGAAACAGTAACTATAACATGTAACTCTCAGATCAGAGCGACTATCATCAGACATACTTTATCACATGATTTACTAAACCTTGGCAGCTTCACTATATAAAGCAGAAGTAGTGCCAGAACCAGAATGAAAAAAGGTGCGTGGATTTCAGTGCGTGGATTAGGGCCACACGGTCAAGCTCAATGTGGTCCCAAATTCGTAAGGATTTTACTTTTCTTGTCTTTTTCATTTTTGTCTTTTTGTCTTAATTTGTCTTCATTTGTCTTAATTTGTCCTTTTGTCTTTTTGTCTTTTTGTCATTCGTTCCTGTCTGTTTCGTTTTTCCAGGAAACTTGAGAATCTCAATGTGTGATTTTCGTGGCTTTACAAGACTGTATACCATGCAGGAATGACATCTAGACATGGCAAAAAGAATCAAATCTCTTTTCTAAAGTTTAAAAATGAAAGATAAATCCTGTATACTTGAATAAAATTCTGGATATACCTGGATTTTTTTTATTTAATAGTCGGACGTGAATCTGCCAATGAAGCAGAAAGAGACGCACCTTGGTACACTATTTGAGTCTAGTGACCGTCTTTACCATTCTGGTGTACTGTTCTGATTTTTACTGCATTCTAGTGTACTGTTTTAATCTTAACGGTGATCTTTAGTGTATGGTGGTGTACTGGTCTTCCATATTATTTATACTATGACTGCCTGTGTACTGATATCATAGAAGATATTGATGCTATACACGTATCTAGCCTAGCGTGGTGCTACAGATGACTGCTAAAGCAGCTTCACCACTAACCATGATTGAATTGTCTGGCAGATTACTTAATCATTGATTATTCATCATTTCAAAATGATCACGCATACACCATGGTCTGCTCCTCATCTGCTGACTCAATATCCACAAGCTCCTCCAACATCTTGCCAGTACCCTTTCCGTGCCCCTTGGTGTTATGCACAAAACTCAAGTAGCAGTTCCAGCCAATGGACCAGAAGTTGGCCACCACTATACGCAAGTGCACCGGCACAATAAAGAGGTTGATAATCTGCAATGGAGTCCACACCGTCCAGTTGGCCCGGAGCACGTTCCACCAGTTATTGTGCAACTTCTCTGCGGCCACAGCCAATGGGTCCGAGTGGAAGGCTAGCGCACTCATCACGGTATTGTACATGGGAATCCAGATGAGCCCAGGCATAAGCAAAGCATCCACCGCAAGCCTGAAGAGGGTATCGTGGACATGAATGGCCGAAGGCTTCATGCTGGACCGCCGGAGAGTAGAGAGAAACGGCGACATTATGCGGGGCAAGGTCTTGGCGTGCCATTTCACCGAAACCGGCCCGAAAAAACAGCACCCGTAGGTCATGGCCCGAAGAGTACGGTCGATATGGTATTCTGTGGGCTTATTGACGTCATCGTCGATATGGTGGGGGAAGAAGAACTGCGCCAACGAGTCGCCTAGCCCAAAGAACACTCCGCTCCCGGCCATGTTCATTTTGTACGGGTGCTTCTTAAGCAACTGGTTGTAAGTCTTGAAGAAGCCCGGCATATTGAAGAAAAATCTGAACTTAAGTTAAACTTTTGGAGATGAAAATCTGAATCTGAGTCTGAATCTGAATCTAAGTCTGAATCTGAATCTGAATCTGAATCTGAATATCTAAATATCTGAATATCTGAATGTAATTTGGCTGACCTTGATGAACTAATGAATGTGAGCCTTGATAAAGACTTGGTTATTTTCAATTGGTCGAAAATGTATGCTGGTAAATATGGTGGTACTGGGAAGCAGTAATGGGTGAGACTGTGGAGTAATTTGTAGACTGTAGTGGTAATTTGGAGACTGTGGCGGTAATTTGTGTACCTATGGAGAGTGCCTTTGGTGTGGGAAAGAGTGGAAGGTTTTGTGGGAAATGAGTGTTTATAGTTAAGGAGAAAGGTGGAGTTGGCAGGAGCCAAAGGAGCGGAGGGAAGCGATTGCCGATACGGGGATTCGGGTGCAGAGCCGCATTTTTGCAGATGTATCTGCGCCATGAGATGACATGGAGGAAGAGGATGGGAAGCGGGAAGCGGGGGCTGGAGAAAGGGCAGGGGGGAGTAGCAGCCAATCAGAGGCCATGCCTGTATATAGACACTCCATTCTTATAAGCTTTTAAATGACTGTGCTTTACATCAGTTGAAAAACTGTAGGACTGGGCTTGGGTAGCGTGGAACAATGCTCGCGATAAGCTTCCGTTTGCGTCACAAGTGACACGCGACAATAGGGCAGTGTAGCACGTGATGCGACTTTTTCGGTGAAGCCAAAAAGGTCACATGTTGAAAGGCGAGTGATGTGAAGGGCGTGATGAGGAGTCACGTGATAAGAAGAGCGTGACACCTGCATGATGAGAAGTGCATGACCTTCACGTGACCAATTACGCAATTCGCGCTTATTTATTTTCCACGTGACCTGCGCGCATCCGCCCCGACGATTTAACGAGGTCCACTAGTCGCTCACGTGCGCGCGAAGACCAATGTCTCGGGCCCAATACGGCTGATCAGCCACGTTCTGCATTAAGCATACGGTTGTGGGTCCGGTGGTGTCCCCCGTCGTATCCCCGTTTTGTTTTAATTTCCGGTCTTTCCGGGGCTTAATGTCCGAGCCTCGCACTACCGCAATTACACTAATCTCGCGGCCTTAATTTTCTGTGAAACAATGGTCCTGCGTCTAGTCACGGAACCTTCTGTGCGTGTTCCGAAACAGGAAACCGCCAAAAGCAATCTAGACACCCAAGCCAAGATTACAAGCCCAAAACGGAAAAAGGCAAAGAGTCAAGTCGAAATCTTGAACAAAATGCTAAACCCGTGCCTCGCATCTCCCGATTTAGCACCCCAAAAATTTCAATTGGAGAATGAGGTGGCTGGCTGATAGCGTGTATGCAGGACACGATTGCTCAGGGCGTCCGCCCCACCTACCCCCAATAATTTGGCCAAAAATCCCCCCCGGTTCTTTTCCTACAACACCACCAAAACCACCACACCACCACCAAAATGCATAGAACCTACTCCATGAGATCCACCCGGGCACCTACTGCTGCCCAGATGCAGGCTCCTCCTCCTCCTCCATCTTCCACCAAATCCCGGTTTTTCGGCCACGGCTCTCTCTCCCACTCCATCAGAAGATCTGCTGCCGGAGCCATGGGCCCCGAGATGGCTCGTAAATTGGCTCAATTGATCAAGATGGAGAAGAACTTGATGAGATCCGTTGAAATTACCGCCAGAGAGAGAAAGGAGGTGGCCAAGCAATTGTCGATTTGGGGAGAGACCAACGACGACGACATCTCGGATATCACCGACAAGTTGGGAGTCTTGATTTACGAGATTGGAGAGTTGGAGGACCAATTCATTGACAGGTACGACCAGTACAGAATCACCATGAAGTCTATTAGAGACATTGAGGGCTCTGTGCAGCCATCCAGAGAGAGAAAGCAAAAGATCACCGACCAGATTGCCTACTTGAAGTACAAGGACCCTCAATCGCCTAAGATCAATGTTTTGGAGCAGGAGTTGGTGAGAGCAGAGGCCGAGTCCTTGGTGGCTGAGGCTCAATTGTCCAACATCACCAGAGAAAAGTTGAAGACTGCTTTCAACTACCAATTCGACTCCATGCGTGAGCACGCGGAGAAGATTGCCTTGATTGCCGGTTACGGTAAGGCTCTTTTGGAGTTGTTGGATGAGTCGCCAGTGACTCCGGGCGAGACCCGCCCTGCATACGACGGCTACGAGTCGTCTAAGCAGATCATTGTGGATGCCGAAAACGCTTTGGCTTCGTGGACCTTCGACTCTGCCGTGGTCAAGCCCACCTTGTCTTTTGCTGCGCACGAGGAGGACTATGACGAGGATGAGTTTGCTGAGGAGGCCGAGAACTTGAAGATCACCGAAGACCAATGGGCCGACGACCAAAAGGTTCACGCTTAAAAGTTCATTGAATTAATTTTATATTGTTATACTACTAGAATTCTGAAGTAATGCGAACTCTAATTCAGAGACTATATGATTTAGAGAGTAATTGATCTAGAGACTATGCTATAAGTCGATGAATCTTGTTTTATTATAGTGAAAAGAGTACTTACCCTGTAATCGTGCGATGCTCAAAACAACATATTGCGCACTGTACAAGTACTAAAGCAAGTACCATCTATTTACACCATTACTTGATTCCATTGAGCAATTGGTACGGATACTAGTAGATATTGTATCATCTAGCAAAATGTCTGCATCAAAATACACTGCCCACACTAATACACAGTATTTGTACTATATACAGTGTATGTACTGCATACAGAATAGGCCATGAGGTTGTTGAACGTATGAGACTGTCTCACATGTGCTGCATCTCTGAAACTTGCGAATAGGAGTATGCATATTGAAAGTTTAAAATGCAGGAATGTAGATGGAACTGAAACAAAAGATCCCACTGGCGGAATATCTGAAACAAGATACGAAGGGGGAACCAGTAAGAGATCTCTGATAGCAAGCCCCTCACACGTCTTATATACGAAGGGGGCGTGTGAGGGGTATCCGGTGATAACTCCAGTCAGTATGGAAGAGATCATCGAATCATCTCAGCTTGTGACAAGGAATGAGGATTCCCAAGATTAGGTAAGCATTAAATACAAGCAAAAGATGAGCACTCAAGTTCCATACTCAAAGGAATTATTGTTAGCCAAGGAGACGCACGTGCCAGATTATGAGAGCGTTTATGTGAACTCCCAACAGAGGTAGTACCTAAGTATTACCAAACTAATGGTTTACTGGGGTATTCTATCTTAATAGCTAGTAGAATCTCTAGTTAATATTCGGTAGGCGATAGTCGGTAATAGTATGATAATTTAGTCTGCAGTACTACACTTAGCTTATTTACCTCCCCAAGATCTCTATTTTTAGCCCTGTAGTCGTGTACTTAGGATAGTGCTATAAAATGGAAGATCTTGAATTATTATTCAATAGAACTAGTTATAAATTTAGATTACAGCATTGTCCTATACTAGTCTTGTATTCGGGAACAGCAGTGTAGTAGTTTAGTATAGTCCTCCCTAATAAAATACTGCTCAATGCTTCCCACAGCATCTGTTTATTTTGTTTTTGGTTTGATTTTCAAGATACTGCATTTCTTATTTGGGCCTTCATAGTATACCCAAGTAAATTGTCCGTCGTATGTTCCGCTAAAGTTCTCACGAATTCAGTCTCGAGAATTAGAGCCTTCTCAATCTGGTAAGAGTTTCTTCGAGATCTTTATTCGATAGAAGTAATTCAGAGCCCTTAGCCTGTTGTGCGTTAATTTTAACTGTTCAAAGTCAACTATCCATGAGTCAGGCAGTTAAATCTGAAAACGGAAAGGTAGCAATAGCTTTATCAGATGTGCTGCAATGAGACAGTATGTTTTCAGGGATGGCTTCCTTGGAGAGGGATGGTTCTGTTCCAGAATGAGACGAAATACAGACAGAGTCTTCTGTTCAAAAGTGTCTGGAAAGACAGACGGAGTTTTCTGTTCCTGAATGGCCTGAAAAACAGACGGAGACGAGACTCTGTGAACAAACGTAAGATAGGCCGGAGAAAGAACCTACGTTATCAAATCATCAAAATACACAGGAGATTTGATTTGAAAAATCTCCAAGAGGAGCTTTGGTGCCTAGCACTTTGGGAGATCTGTGATTTATGCATATGTCGGTACAAACTTGTCACATTGAGTCCCGATACCAACGTGAGTTAGCTGCTGGTCTTGATGAATTGGATGGACACTTATCTCGTTTTTTCCTAAAAGCTCCAATAAGTACGGCACTTTAGTGATTATCTCATTCATTTGTTTTCTGGATGTAGCAGTGAGTACAGTCCTCTGGTTTAAGGGTATAGAATTATAGTCTTGTAGCGTTCTATGACTCTAATGCCAGTATAGAGAGAAATGTTTTGTAGTCTGCATGCAGTTGATACTGGAAGTGCACTACAATCGCTGAAGAAAACTATTATCAATAACCAAGTCGAAATAAAAATAAAAAGAAGATTGAAGTTTGGTTTTTTGGTGAATCCTTCAAAGTATCTTGGATAAATTTTGGAATTGTTTAGTCATTTTTCAAGACTGAGTAATCGAATGTTTTAAGACTGAGTAATCGGATGGTCTCACACTGAAGCTTTGAGGTTTTCGCAGTCGCGAGCCAAATTCTCCAAAAACCCAAAACCCACGAATAAACATAGTATCACCAAAATTCGAAAAAACACTTAAAAACAGTAAAGATTAGTCAATACCATCATATAATACTAGTATTTAATGGTGGATAGCAAATTTCTCGAGTCCTAGATTATTATCCAGAATATCACCTATTCTTGTGGATTTGCTCTCAGAATTCAGGGCTCAAAACCCTCAAGGCAACGGTTAGTATTTCTATAAATACTAAGTTCATATCAATTAAAAAGTCACTTTTGATCATTATCGTACCATGATTTATGAAATTACAAGTAAAGATTCACACTCGGTTTTTCAGCAATCATACTATACTACACTTGTTAGAGAACACATACTAGTATACACGTTTTCTACTCTGCTTATAGTTAATTTCTCTCTTTGCTCTATTTCGTCTATAGTAATTCCTAGTTCATATATATATGCTGCTATTAATATACTACTTGGCGAACTTTACAAGTTTTCAAGCTGGCCATAGAGATGTATCACTGGCTTCAGGGTGAATAACTTGTCTTTCAGGAATCTTAATTGTAATTAATAAAAAATCTTCTATTTCATGAGGTTACATGTCTATTTTTTCAATAAACGCGTCGTTCATTACTCTTTCGCCCTCTCTTCTCAGTTTCCCTAGCACTCTAGCACTCTAATTTAGTGCTGCTCTATTAGAACATTTTAAACGTATAAAAGCATAAGTTTCCAGTAACTAGATTTAGAAATTCGGTTTTCTGTGTAGTACTCAGGTACTTAGTCCAGTGGTTTAGTTCTGAGTGGTCGATGGTGTCACCATTTTATCGTAGATAACAGTAGATTTGATGTTAGCTGATACATTTGAAGAAACCGTGATTGCGCCTACTGGACATAAGTGTCTGGTTCATCGGTATTCTGGGGCAATGGGTGGAGAGTATAGTAGGCTATAATGATCATAGCTCATTTGAGCAATAGAATACTTCAATAAATGTATACGAATAACACAATCCGACCACGAAAATATGGAGAGGAAAGACAAAGCTTAGTATGAAGTGAGCTGCTTTACGTCTCCAGATTAGCCAATCGCTCAGATCGACCATTTCCTTTTGTTCTTTCAGACGTACAGACTCAAAAAAAAAGGACCAACTAGGAAAAAGCCTTGGTCTAAAAATTCAAAATGATGGTTGGCAGAAATACTGGCAGAGGTGAGTGTAGCTTCGTGTCTGTAATTGGTTACTGATTGTCTTTGACCAAATGAATGGTTACGAATGGATACAAAACACCACTCCAATTGGATTCTTTATGAGCTATGGTACTAATGGTAAAAATCCGACTTCTATATACTGAATCTGGAGTACAGTGGTATATAGAATAGTCACACTCGTGGTCATAGCCCTAGTCATATTCTCTATACCCTACTCTACCCATTATCTCCACATATCTTCGTGATATCACCACTGCTATAGAGTATAGTAGTAATTGCTTATAGAGTAGATTGTAATAGCTTATATAGTATAGTAGTCTGAGCATATAGTGTAAGAGGCACTTGGAGAATAGAGGGTGATTTTACATAGATAGAGGTTATAGGCAAGCTATTGCCCCTATGAGCTATTATTATGGGTACTGCTGAGTTGCTGAAGTCTCGCTAATATAAGTTGCTGTTTGGTGTAATGTAGTATTCTATTGTGGTAGTATAGAAGTGCGGAGTTTTGGCCTTGTGTAGTCGTATAGAAGTATGGTGTTCGAGGACTTTACTATGTTTGTATAGATGAAGTTTTGGTGGTACTTTGATTTCCGAGTCTATTTTCATCTCTTTTCTTTTCTTTTCTTTTTTTCTCTTCTCTCCTTTATTCTCTTGTCCCTCCTTTTGTTTCTTGTGAAATTGTGGGGGCCATGAGAAATAAGAAACGAGCTACTTTTCCAAGAGACCAAAAAAATACATAAAGTCAAAAATGAGAAAAAAATAAACAACACAACTTTTTTGCATCTTCTCGAAACCATTCATACCTACCTTTGAATTTTCGCCATACATTTCGGGAGTATGGTAGTCCTCATGCATCTATTTATAATCTCACGTGCGCATATTCAGCCCTCAGAAAAGCCAAAAAAACACCTAAAGTCACATCCCAAAATCTGTTCCTACTTAAAGTTTCAGTCTCTCTTCCCTCTAATTTTCTCTAATATCTCGGCTAATACTCTCCTATAAAGTGGTGCTACTGAATAGATTATGAGCACTGGTGAGCACTGGTGAGCACTGGTTCTAGTACTGATTATGAGCTTGCTCCCAATGTAGACGTGGTCGAGACTCAAGCAGATGAAAATTCCAGACTGAAAATCCTATTCTTTAGACATACAATAAAAACACTTAAACAAGAATATATCGGAAATGGTAATTTGCGGTCCTAAAATGTATGGAATTAGTAATATAGATCAGAAACAAAATGTCAAGGGAAATGATTTAGAGAAAATGAAAACGCACAGAAGAAGAGAAAATTCTCGAAATACTATTTTAAAGAAAGATTTTATAGAAATGAAGAAAAGAGTTTTGAAAAAGGAATTAAAAGAAAAATGATTCAAGGAAATTGGAGCTTTGTTACAATGGGTGAGTAGACATTATAAGATAGAAATGAAAAATTCTAGAATTTGGGTGCAATGAATTCGGGTACAGTGAATTTGGTATGGGCGTAGAAAAAAGAAAAAAGGCCAAATTCGGAATTATGCGTCAAAGGAAATTCGATAAAAATCACCCATTCACCCATAAAAATCCCCAATTTTTTGGGACATCCGAGTCCTCCCTGCTTCTAAGTAACCATAAGTTAATTTGATGAGAGCCTGAAAAAGTTAATCGGGCTAAAAATGATAAAATTGCCTCTCCTAAGCTTTATTTACTCAAAACTATAATTGATTTATCACCCATTCCTACGATATTTTATCAATATATATATAGATGATTTTTTTTATACCAAGTTAAATGACTCCAAAAGGGGAATTACTACTGGATAGTAATGTAACACCCCAAAAATACGTATTTTTTTGATTATTGCTTCTTGATTGTCAAATAATACACAGTCCTGCATACCACACCCCGTCAAGAAGTCTCCATCACTTGTTCCTTCCGCCAGTTAAATTAAAAATGTTCCATTTGTCTGAGACCTCCTAGCCGGTAAAAACTTTTATCGTGGGCCTACCACTGCTAAGAGGCTTCACATAGTAAATCACTACACCAAATTACGCTAAAGAAATTAGTGCACCAATTGACTTTTTCAATTTTTCCATGCCCAATGGACTGTACAAAATTAAAAAAAAAAAAAACTAAATTATTAAAGTAATTGAAAGTTCCCACAAATATGGACACCGCGCACTCGTCAAGTCAAGTACCTTTCCGAACCTATGATGATTTATTTCTTATGAGAGGGATTTTATATTCCATTAGATATTATGATGAACACTATAAACTTTTTGGGAAACTATACGTTTTTTAAATCAATGTGTTACAACCAAAGCTGAAGAATCAACAATCGGCAAATAAAATGGAGTAATTATCACGTATCCTACATATAAACCCGCTTAATTACACTAGGTTTGTATTTAAGTTGGGAATGTGTGTTTATATCCAGGATCAAGTGACGTCAGAAAAGTCACTGTCTAATTTATTTATCTTTGGGGGTTCCTTGGAAAGTTTGTTTTGCAATGTATATATATATATATATATATATATAAATATGTTTCTTCCTAGCTATAAACTAACTATACTGCTGGTGTACGGGTGCATATACATTAGGCGGAAGAGGCTGGTTTTAAGTGAATTTCCTGGAACTACCCTGATTTATTGGGCCAAAGAGATTGATGTGTACCGGGTTGTCGCTCTGGCTCAAGTGTATACCTTTTTTCTAATCAGGAATGTAACACTTGGCCGTTTGGCCGATGCTAGGCCGGTGCCAGGCCGATTCGCCTAATCGCACGGGCCTGCATACACTAACGCTGTCCTGTACATGCGCGTCAGATTAAGGCCTACTCAGATCATTCCCCAGCCTCGCTTCTATGTTAGGAAAAATCCTACATGCTTTATGATTGAGTATATGGTGGCTCTGAATCCTACTAACAAAAATTAAGCTTAGGCGCAACCTCAAATCACACCACTGATAAGTATGAGAAAGGGTGAAGATTAGTATTTTAGGAGACTTGAATACTACACCATACCAAGTAGATGCCATTCCCGAAACGGCCAACATGATGCAAGCGCTCGAGAAAAACTCACACACGGATTTATCACGGCCGACGGCCAACAGTTTTAGAGAATCCCTGAAGCGTTTTCCGAAGACAGTAAGAAAGTATATAAGAACTAGCAGGTTCGCCTGATTCGATGAATTCCCAGGGATCTCTCCAAGACAATTTATCCTATTCGAATATACAATAGTGATCTAACTTTTCTTTATAAGTCCCACGACCAGTTCAAGCTCAAACAATCTACTTCTTCACCATCATGGCTACTTACGGAGAAAAGAACTTCGACGTCTCGCACTACAACGAAGCACGCCCTTCGTACTCTCGCAAGTTCTACGACGCCGTGTTGGCGTACCACACCAAAAATGGTGGCAAAACCGAGTTGGCTATGGATGTAGGCTGCGGCCCCGGATTTGCAGCCTTCATGCTCACTGACTATTTCACCAACGTCATAGGCACGGATGTTTCCGAGCCCATGATTGAAGAATGTAACCAGCTCAAAACGCAATTTTTGGCCTCCAGCAAGCCCGATTCCGTGTGTAAGTCCATTTCTTTCCTGGTGGCGTCGGGCGAGAAGGCTCCGGACTCCGTGCAGCCTAATACCGTGGATTTGATCACCGCTGCCGAGTGTGCACATTGGATAGACCCTACGCAATTCTACCGCGAAAGTGCCCGCATTCTTAAGCCGCACGGCACGCTTTGTTACTGGCACTACCTTGACCCAGTGTTCGTGGATAGCACGGAAGCAACCGATATCCACATGCGGTACTCATATGGGCTGTCACGTGACGAGGCGGGCTCGGATTACGAGCACTATTTTGGGCCCTACTTTGAAAACCCCGGCCATGACCGGTACCGCAACGGGTTGCTGGACTACTCGCCTGCACCCGAGCTATTTGAGCACGTGATCCGCCACGAGTTCCACCCCTTGAAAGATGACCCCGACAGCACGCCTCTCTATATCGAAAGGCAATTTACGCTTCGTTCCTACGGGGCGATGGCCCGCAGTTGGTGTGGCTACCATACCTGGAAAAAGGCGAACCCGGATAAACCGGATGCAGTGGACTGCCTCGTGCAGGAATTGGCCGCTATTTTTGGTTCCGACTACGACAAGCCCATCCGCGTAGTGTTTCCGACCGTGTACACTCTTGCCTCCAAGAAGTAGTCATCCGGTTCTTATATCAGAAGTCAAGGTGATCTTGTTCTAAGGACTGGTCCTGATGATCCAGATTATTTCTACGCTTTACTGTATATAATATACTATTGGATTCTCACACTAATTAATCAGCACTAATCACCCAACAATCGTATCAATGAGTCACTATTACTCACTAAACAATACTCTTAATTGCACTATATGCAAGACCGTCTTATCACACTGACATAATCATAATTGCGCTTTTGTCATAACCCCTCGGATAAACTGGAACGGTTAGGTCATCGGCCTACAATGACTTTATTATGGTGTGATTTCTGTAGTCTTCAGAGATAAACCTGTACACCTTTTCTTCAACTGAGCTGATTCGATAATGTCATAGAAAAACGGCTTTTTTGCTTCTTCTACATTCTTATTCTAACCATCAAGCCACATTTTGGCGACATTTAGACGATACTTAGACAATAACAAAGTTGCTTTTCCCGAACAATGGCCAAATTGGTTTCCTGTACTTTGTTATATACAGTACCTTATAGATGTACTGGCTTCGTCGAGCCGAACAATTTTTACTCCCAAATGCTTGTAGATTAGTGAATAGTCTCGCTTATATAATAGTAGAGCAACTTCTATTAGGCTCACCACACAACTTTGATGCTCAAAAGTCAATCATACCTGCTAATCCTGTATATAACAACAATGGTACCTTGGCACTTTTAAAGATTTTCCGAGCGCCAAAATCACATGAATGTATAATACGAAATAAATTTTCTTTGATGTAAGTACAGGTTACATATAAGTCTTGGCTAACGTAAAGTTTGTTTATGGACCGGAATTTAACAGCGCGGCCAGATTGGTCTAGCTCTGGACCTCTAAGATTGCACATCAAGTCAAGGAAATAAATTAAAAAAAACAACTACAGTTGTGTCCGGAATTGCAGCTTTTCAGCAAGTGTATTTTCAGGTGGTTTGGACCGAAAAAGGGTGCTCTGCATTGGTCCTTTTTATGCTGAGGTAGTCTGGTGTACGGGTGTATGAGAAGTCCATTCCGGGGCTACTCCACGCTTGCGTCCTAAATACAATGAAGTCAAGACGAAATCATTGATATCTGTCTCTTTCTCTACCAATGGTGAAACACCCGTGCGCCATTTTTTTTTCCTGTATTCGAGTCGTGTTTGGATTCTTTGCTCACTTGACCCGGCCACTAGCCCTATAGTACTGCATAAAAAGCAATACTACGTAGCAGCTGATCACGTGTCGAAAGCCAGATTTGGATCTAGTCTAAGAAGTCAACAATAACCCTATTGAATCCCTAACTCCTCGTATTCTATTTGCGAGCTCTCCTCTTGTTTTTCGTCTTGAGTAATAGTGTAACCGGGCTCATATGCAGTGTGCATCACATGATCCGCAAATCTCCGATTCAAAAGAACCCGATTTGGTGTAGCTAATCTCAAACTTGAATAAAGAGGCTTTTTCAGAATCGTCAAAATATCTTCGCATCAACAGATTTTTCTTATTCTCAAAGGCTTGAATACAATTGAGATGGCAACGCCACAACAATAGCCGAAAGAGCGTAAACCCCGAACTGAGCACCAAAACCAAATAATCTCGTGTTCATGTTTGGCACCCCAGAACAATCAAACTTCCAAGCAATTTTCACAGCCACCAATTGCCAACAATTTATGGCGCTCCAAACCAACTCACTGCGCCAGGTTTGCATCTCTTGTCGATTTACTCGGCTGCGCGCATGGGCTTGCCGTAACCCCTGGTGCATACAGCAAAACACGCTTTCTTCGCGATCTTTAGACGCAGGAGAAGCATGAGGCCGTTTCGAAAAACAAACATCACATTCTTTACACCACGGCACACTGCTTATTGTGATTCAAAACCCCGAAATCAGCTTTCCGCCATTCAATTCGCCTGTTGTTCGCCAGGCCTTCGCTTATTTCTCGGCTCCTGCTTCCTTTTCGTCTACCCCTTGACATCCCCTAGCTGCAGACGTTCTTGCGCTTGCGTCGAAAGAAGCGTTTCTTCTCGTCTTCTCGTGTACGTGGACCGTTGCATAAAACCCAAGCATAAACACAGTGAAGACTCTTTGCAATCACATCCTCGTTCACCATGTCTTCTCCATCACGTCACGTCATCGACCCGTTGATATGCTCGTATGACGCTGCCCTCAACAAGCCCTCGTCGCCGCAGGCGCTGTCTTCGGCCACATCCAAACAAACAACCTCAGCATCATCCTCATCCTCATCTGCAGCTCATTCTGCTCCGCCAAATCTAATTCCCCCTCCAAATCAATTGGCCACCGGCTGGACGCCTCTAGTGTCTCGTACCTTCTCTGCAGACATCAACTCGTACAACTCCACGCCCAGCTCCAAGATCTTCACGTCGCTTTATAAGCAGACCTCCGGCCTGTATAACCAAAACGGCTCCGGAGGCTCTGGAAACAACCCAGACGACGAGTACCCGGGACTCAGCTTGACGCCGTTCCTCAACCACAACCTCAATCTCATGGCGCATCCGAACAGTGCCGGCCACTATTCAAACCACGGAGCATTCACGCCTTTTTATGACAAGTCCATGCACTTGACGGATTTTTTCATGGACCTGCCCATACGAACGCCTCTGAAGTTGGAGACCATCACTCCTTCTCGTTTTCTGCTTCACCATGCAGATTCTGCCGTTCGTCAGTCTGCAGAGCCGCTTTTAAACGTGGCGTCACTGAGAAAACGATTCGAAACTGTACCAAAACGGCTCAGCATCGAATCTGACTCTGGAAAAGTGGCAGACAAACCAGACGACGACTTTGGCGATGAGTTTGTTACTCCATCGAAGAAAAAAGCTGCATCCAAGAAACCGGCCCGGACTCCAATGAGATCCGCCGTTGCTGACAACAAGCTATTACAAACGCCGTCGGTCACACACCCGATTTCATCGCCGTCCACGGTCATCATGTCCAGTGCAGTGAAATCTCCAGATCAAGAAGCCGGCAAAGAGAACCAGGCCCCAAGCCCGACGCCTGTCAAGGAAATCAGCGAGTCCAAAATCAACACTTCCGAGCCCATCATGGGCATTTTCTCCGAGAAGAAACGGACGGCGGACGAGCCGCGAGCGGCACGCCCTAAAAAGCAGGTCACGGGCACCAGCCGGTTCCAGATAGTGCTCACGGATGTGCACACGTTGATGAACAGCAAGAAAAAGCGGACAGAGAACTCCAAAAAACGCAAGAAGGCCTCCGCTCCTCATCCTCCTCCTAATGTGGTGGTGCATTCTCCGGGACACCCTGTTGCTTTGGGCAGAGCTCTGAGCAGTCAGAGTCTGATGAGTCAGAGTCTAAATAGTCAAGGACTGGCGCAGATGGCTCACTCTCTAAGTGGCCTGGGAAGTACACACAAACTTGGAGGAAAGGAAGCAATGTATCCCGGGTTCCACGAGTACAACACTTCCATGAACAACTCCAGAGACTTCTCTCGGGAATTCTCCAACACTTCACGTGAATTCAGCATGCTCACCTCCTCTACCAACACGACACACACCAATATGACCAGCATGGAGCACGCGTCGTTTGACCTTATGCATGGAGGCTCAGTCTCCACACCCAACAAGTTCCTTTTGGACAATTCGTTCGAGCGGGCGTCACCCACAGGCCGCGCCAAGCATAAAGCTGAAAACCCCAGCGAGTACATGGCGCCTCCGAAACAATCCTCACAAAACCGTACCTATGGGCCTCCTCAATTCCCGGAGCCCATGAACATGAACATGAGCACCCCTCAGAAGTATATGGCACATCTCGGTGCAGCTCCTTACCTCCCTGATACTATTCTGCCGTCCAGCAGAGAATCCATGGCGTTTCTCTATCAGCATTTGCATCAGATGCAGCCGGAAAACCCCATGTCCGAGGACAAGCCCAAAAAGAGGTAGACTCTAGTAATCTTATGATAAAGATTTCCTAAGATTGAGAGCTTTTAGAACTTTTGGGACAATTGAAGGAGATATGTCACACCATGATTTTCATGGGCACATATCTCCAGGCTTGGATCATCAATTGTCCATGAACATCTTGGACATTTTGGAATTTAATCTTAAACGGCATGACCCATGACGTCTCTATTCCATATAATTAGAATATCTCTCTGCAAATACCAGAACAGATACCACAGCCTTAGGCACTTGTATAGGTTGTAATCAAGGAAAATACCGTTTCCCACTATTTCAGATTACCTAAGATTCCAGCCTCGCATAGGTTTTGGGCCAACCTCATATCGAATCATATCGAATCATACCAGGCTATAACATCTATGACTGATGATTTCTTTGACTTGAATTATTGGTCCATTTTCATACATACCTTTCCCCATTGAAGTTTTTTGATCTTTAGAATAGGTCGGGAATGGCGTATAAAAATAGTATAGTATCATATCATGGTCTGATGAACCTGCATAATGGAAACCTAACCTGAAACAAGCGGGGGACTTTTGAAAAGTATAAAAAGAACGGTTTTCCCGCATTTTCTCGCTGCAAATTTCGATAATTTATACCAAATTTACTGCCTTAAACTGTTAACCATTCAAAAGGCGGCCACCACCAAAACGGGCTGTTTAAATTATCAAAACAGTTCATGATGGAGGTCCTTAAGAACATTCCAGATCTTCTTTACAGCCATCTATATGGTCCTTGAATTCAGAGAATTGTTCAGCTGTGGTACGACTTATTGAACCAACACGGAGACATACCTGAAGAGGATGTTGGATGTTTCAAGAATTTCTTTCTGAAGTTATGATAGAGCAGATTACAGAATTGATGATGTCATTTGGACTTGAAATTACAAGACTGAAGCTGGCTCTGCTGGCTCACTGTCCTAGGCAGGATTCTGAAGCTACTGGTCCAAGCAAGATTCTGAAATTACTGGCACAAGAAGGCTCTTCTCTGAATGACTTGGCTAAGGAAAGTTTTTGGTAGTATCATGAAGGTATTCTGGCATTGATATCAAGCAGTATTTTTCTTTTTTTGCGTTTTTTTTTTTTGATTTTTTAACTTGAATCATCATTCTGAAGAACCAATCGTTTACTGAGTATTAGCTGATTCAGCTTCTGAACTGTGACTTGAATTTTTCTGCGTCAACCTACCTTCTAAGTAATAGGAGTTGAAATGTAATCTGCAAATGCCGTTGGTTTTCTGAAAAAAGATTTAGCTTGACTTTAATGGGTCTGAAAATACTGTATCAGGAGGTATGCCACTAGATCGGCGGAACTTTAGAGATAAATCAGTCCTACAAAATTCCAAATGGATTTGAATGACGTTTTCCTGCGAGCTAATGTTGGAAAATTGTTTAATAGCATTAGAACCATAGATTATTCATCCTTCTATTATTAATGAACAAATATTTCGACATCCTGAATGTTAATTTCTAAAGCTGAAACGTCTTTTTTATTCTTTGCTTAATGTTTTTAAAATCAGTATATTGCCCTACAGTAACAACCCCATCTTATGATAGAGAGCCCATACCCTCCAATAAGTAGCCTAGTGGCTCCAAAATTTAAGCACTAGAAGAATTTCACTCCGAAGAATTGGAAAGAGGGAGGGCTTTATATAGGAATTGTCGGAGGGGGCTGCAAAGGATTAATGTTGAAAGCTCCTACATATGCCGCGTTTCTGCGCACCCATCCCACTCTTCTGAAACAAGCACTTGGCCCTTCAAATGATTAGGTAAATAGGGTGTCCTTATTGATAAAAAATTGAGAGAGGTTTGTTTGTTTTCTTTTTTTTTTTTTTTTTGACTGCGTTTTTACCGTTCGGTTTTTTTTTTTTCGGTTTTTTTCCCTTTCTTTTTTTTTTTTTTTTTTTTTTTTTTTTTTGACTGCGTTTTTACCGTTCAGTCTTTTTTTTTTCGGTCTTGAGTGGTAGTGCACTGTGAAATGAGGCGAGCATGCCACTATTACATTTTGCCGCATTGGCTGCAAAAACAGCTGAAACTATCTATTCAAAGTCGGAGTCAATTGATAATTCAGCTGTTGAAATTTTTAGTCGCTAGTAACCTCAAAATATTAGGTAATAAACTTGAAGTCAATATCAATATGCAAAGTTCATAAATGTAAAGATATGAACGCCATATACCCAAAAAAGCAGCCCACCTATAATAACTTACCCAAAGCCACCATTATACCATTTCCATTTTTTAGAGCCACCATACCATAACTTGCGTCTTTTTCAAAACTGACTCACTTACACTTATGTAGTGGTAATTGTGTAGGCATGACTGAAGTGTATTGAACAAGAACATTTAAGTATGGCAAGAACGGCAGTAAAGATGGTTGTAAAAATAGAGGGCAAAAAAGCCGCATTTAAATACTTTTAGATGGTCGCGTTTATACAATTCTGGAAAAAATTTCTGGTTTTTGTGAACACCGTAGAAGGGTGGCATTTTGCAGCCATCGCAAAATTTACTATATGAGTACCGCTTCTCCCCTGTACATCCACTATATTTTTTTTTTTTTTTCAAAACATTTACGCAAAGTGTAGAGCAAAAGAACTTGGCCATCGTGGCATTTATTATCAATTAGTTAAATGTATGACTAATACCATGGATATCACTGAAAATTATCTGATAGAAATACTACGGTGCCTTTAACACCGGATATTGATTCTTTTAACAAATTTTAATTTTCAAATTGTATGCATTTGAGCCCCCGGCCTTACACACAGTGTCGATACCCTACAAATTGCGCGGCACTCTGTTAGAATTATGACGAATAAGTCAAATTCATCAAGATTTTCTTATTACATCTCTATGGAGTTAGCAGTTAAAGCCTTAGTTTCCCCTCGTGATTTATTCCTATGTTGTCAGTTCTATACACTACTGATACACTTATACACACATTTGCACCACACTAACACACTAACATGACTGAAATAATGATATAACAAGATAAATACTATACATCAATAAATGCACTAGTATGGAGTATAGACTGTACGGACTGTATAGAGTGGAGAGTGGAGAGTGGTCAATCAAGCAACCATGCGGCTTGGAAATTAATTAAAAGAACACTTGGGACTTTCTGAAGAATGACAGCAGTACCACAACACCATATCTTTTTGGTTCCGAAATTATTTACAATCTTGGAGAATTTGGGTTTTTTCTTTCCTTCAGTCTCAGTTTTTGTTTTACTTTTTAATTTTTTGGCTACGTTCTCTCTATTTTGTTTTTACTTTGTCACTGTTTTGATAGGAACCTAGTCAAATGCTGAAATAGCTCTTTTGCAGTCTGGGTTCACTGTTCGTTGGAGCAATCTCACTATGGCCAGGCCACATCCTCGTTTTGTAGTACTGTATATTCCGTTTCTGTAGACGAATCGTAAGTATTAGGTCTTCTCCAAGGTACACCTACCACAACAATACAGTTTCCATAATATCACTACAACTCTACCAAAAATAGTGTGGTGTGGGCACATTCTTTGTGCTCCTGTATACTCCCTTTATTCCTGCATATTGGACGGCATACAATTTAGAGTAGCAGGAATATCAGGAGGTGCCAAATCAAGACAATAACTACGTTGTTCTAGCATAAGCTTAATAAAATTGAAACGAACAGGTTGGTAATAAATTCTCAACATTAGAACAGCCATGTGGCCATCCCGAAAACAGTGCATGCGAGCATGTACACCCCGATCGACATCCTGGAGGCCGAGCCTGCAAATCTAGGAATTGCCGCAATGGGTTCAGGCTCTTTACTGGGCTGGATGGGCAAGTCGACCTTTCCCAACTGGTCAGATTTTCCAGCCCCAGATTGCCCAGATTGCCCAGATTGTCCAGATTGCCCAGATTGTCCAGTTTTTCCAGTTTGTCCAGTTTGTCCAGTTTGTCCAGGTTGTCCAGTTTGTCCAGTTTGTCCAGTTTGTCCAGTTTGTCCAGTTTGTCCAGTTTTTCCAGTTTGTCCAATTTGTCCAGCTTGTCCAGTAGGGACAGGTTGCTTTGGGGTGATGGTCTCGGGAACTATACACACTCCTGTGAAGCTCAAGGTAGTAGGAGTAGTCACAATCACACTCGTGGGCAGGCAAGTAACTTCACACACCGTCAAGGTCACTGTAGTCGCTTCAACGCAGTACGTAGTGTAACCAGTGTAGGTTTTTGTCGTAGTAATAATGGCCGGACATTCAGTGGTTTCGGCTGTACAGAATAATGTGGGAGATGTTTTCGTCATAGAGGAGCTCGACGTAGAGCTGTTCCAGACTCCGGCAGGTGACTTAGCAGAACCTAACTTACTCTTTTCTTCGACGGAAGAATTCAGAAAATTCAGGCCTTTAGGCGATTTCATTTCAGGCAACAATGCTCCTCCAGTTTTGTCTTTAGCCTTGTCTTCAGCCTTGTCTTCAGTCTTGTCTTTAGCCTTGTCTTCAGCCTTGTCTTCAGTCTTGTCTTCAGCCTTGTCGTCAGCCTTGTCTCCAGTTTTGTCTTTAGCCTTGTCTTCAGCCTTGTCTTCAGTCTTGTCTTTAGCCTTGTCTTCAGCCTTGTCTTTAGCCTTGTCTCCAGTCTTGTCTTCAGCCTTGTCTCCAGCCTTGTCTCCAGCCTTGTCTCCAGCCTTGTCTCCAGCCTTGTCTCCAGCCTTGTCTCCAGCCTTGTCTCCAGTTTTGTCTTCAGCCTTGTCTCCAGCCTTGTCTCCAGTTTTGTCTTCAGCCTTGTCTCCAGTTTTGTCTTCAGCCTTGTCTCCAGCCTTGTCTCCAGCCTTGTCTCCAGTCTTGTCTCCATCCTTGTCTCCATCCTTGTCTCCGGTCTTGTCTCCCAGATGTTCTGGACCAGGAATACTGTGTTCAGTACCATAAGGTGAAACGTCACTACCGTTGGAAACATTCGGCTTCATGGGCCCATGATCCGGAACTTCACTTTTACTCCTGTTGAATTCTTTGGGGTAAGAAATAGAAGGGTCTACCGGGCTATGGCCATTGTGTGAATTATTAGTTCCATCCAGCTTTGGCGTTTGATCCCCATTAAGCTTTGGTATTTCATCTCCTTTCATTGGCGTTTCATTTTCATCCAGCTTTTGTGTTTCATCTTCCCCCATTGGCTGTTGATCTCCCCTCATAGGCGTTTCATTTTCATCCAGCTTTTGTGATTCATCTTCCCCCATTGGCTGTTGATCTCCCCTCATTGGCGTTTGATCTCCCTCTCCAGGCCTTTGGGGCCCAGTCTCTCCACGTTCACGTGGCCTGGGAAGTGGCTTTCGGTCATCCTTAGTCACAGGTACCTCTTTAGGGCCTGAAGAGGATATTCCAGGCTCATTTTCTGGTCCGATCTCCTCAGGTGTACTCCCATGATTTGGTGGATAGCCCTCAGGCACAGCACCACTAATCCAGTCTGGTGGAAGGTTCCCAGGGATAGATTCGCCCATACCTCCTGGAGACCCTGGAATCTCTTTAGTCGGTGGGATGGGAGAGGCCCCCTGCTTTGCCGTGCCAATGATATCCCAAACGGGAGATCGGGTCATCCGGTTGTACGGCCAGAGGTGCACCTTTACCTCCTGACAATTCGAATTGCCCCGGTGAATAAGGTGCTCCTCGGTGTCTGGCATCAGACAGCTTTGAAACGCCTCTTGTGTAATCTCCCAATTTTCATCCAAACGAATTTTGTGGGGGGTGACTTCTGGTCCATACAAAATAAGGCTATTGAGGAACCCCACATTTCCGGGGCTGGAGGGATTTATGGAGTGTAAAATTCCATCTTGAAACTCAAACTCCGCCGGCTCTTCTCCCGCTTTTCCATACACCAAGACTTTCCATCCCTCAGGGTTCATACTAGGTTTGTTTGCGTAGGGATTATAGGGCAGTCCGTAGAGCGGGTGTTCCTTGCCGTCGACGATGGCGTAGAATACGTACGGGTACTGATGCTCGACCACATCATTTGCCGCAACAAGAGATAAAAGAAGAAGGTAGATTAAGATCATGTAAAGATTTAAGAAGAGTAGATGATTAGGGAAAATAAAAGGTTGGGAACAGCCATATTTATATACTGACGGATTTGCACCGAGAATTAGCAGCAGGCCTTTGTAAAGGGTTTTGCAACGGACTTGAAGCGGCACTACGAGGTGTGTTCGCCCAAATCGGTTGTAACCGTGGCTGTCAAATCCGGTACATTTGGGCCCAAATAGGAAACTCCAATGGCTGGGACAAAAAAAGTGGTGCAGCCAAAGAGTATTTTTTGAATCCGCATTGTAGTATACTTAGCTACAAAAATACCGTGTATACATTGTCCCGGCCCAAATGGATTGGCTCAAGGGTCCATCGGGAATGTGCTGGTATTCACGGCAAGCGAAACAATCCGATTATTCTCTGGGACCTGCTTCAAAAAAAAAAAAAAAAATAGCCTAATTTCCGTATCCACCAGAAAATCAACTGGATGTGTGCTGCGTTTTCAGCAATCCCGCATCGGGCAAGCTATTTTAGGCCGAAAAAAGAATCTGGGATCACCAATCTGGAATTAAGCTTTTTGTATTATGGATCTCCTGTACATACCAATGCACTCTTCTAGACCTTGCCATAATTAGACAGGAAAAATCTACAACGTTCTGGGGTATTTTTTATTGTATTTGATACTTTTGTGTTTGATACTTTTGTGTTTGATACTTCTTGTTAAAGCTTAAGCGGGTCCTGGGATTTATAAATAAACAACATGGTTTTATCAGTTGTATATTTGAATACTGTAATACACCTTAGAGGAATCCCTCAGGATTCATATAATTAGGCGAACCTGCTAGTTCGTAAATACTTTCCTTACTGTCTTCGAGTAACCCGTGAGGAATTCCCTAGAACTGCTGAGGGCTTTCCAGAACAGCTGAGGGCTTTCCTGAAACAGCTAACCTGCAGGATGTGGCACATTGTAATGTTTCACATTGACCCACGGAATTCCTCATGAGGAATTCTCCCTGGACGTGGCGTGTTACAAGCGTCCACTTGAACGGTGCCTGGCCCTCAGATTCCGTCTCCTTGACAACCACTCATACCCTTGCGGCTATGGGGTGAAACTGAGCCTCATCTAAGTCTCGTTAGTAGAATCCAGTAACAATTAGGACTGAATTGTAGTGCTCGAGAAATTATTTCAAAAAAATTTTTCGTGTTAGGAATTTATTTATGACCATTAGTATGCAGTACTTAGTGGCCCTGGATCCTAATATTGAGACTGAGCTTAGGCTCAGTCTCCAACCCACATGACGAATGTCATGTGAATGGCACGCGCCATTCCGAACCCCTTTAAGGAGTTCCCCGAGCCATTGTGAAACGGAGTTTCACATTACGAAGGCAATCTGTGCAGGAAGCCCCTTAACAGGGTTACCCGATGCAGCCAGAAAGTATATAAGAACTTACAGGTTCGCCCAGTTAGATAAACCTTGAGAGGAATCTCTCTAAGGTGTAATACAGTATACGACTATACATTTTGATGATACTTTATTCTATACAGTCCCTAAACCTGTTAAGTTCTAACATTTCGGTTGCGGCCATACCAAGTGGAAAACACTGTTTCCCGTCCGATCAACGTTAGTTAAGCCACTTAGGGCCACAGTGAGTAATGCAGTGGGAGACCATGTGTGAAATTGTGGTGCTGCAATCTTTTTTTTTTCTCGCAATACCTTTGCTTTGTTGTACAGATTGTGGGTTGTTAAGTGTATCTTGGGAACGGTTTCAAGTCTGAAGTTGCAGTGCATAGTNCGCAATACCTTTGCTTTGTTGTACAGATTGTGGGTTGTTAAGTGTATCTTGGGAACGGTTTCAAGTCTGAAGTTGCAGTGCATAGTTTCCTAAAAATAATATCAAAAGGGTAATATCAAAAGGGCAGTACGAAAAGGGCAATATTCGTCACGAATTTGGTTGTTGTCTATGTACAATATTAGGAAGAAGCTCAGGTGACCAGGGCACCAGGCCCCCAGGATATTCGATGGGGTGTACGGATTTATGCATTAGGCGGCATCAAAAGAGCCAGAATCACATTTGGCCGTTCGGTCGCCAAAAGATCAAATATCCGAGCTGCATTCCGGGAATCGCTGACCTCCAACTGGATTCCCAAGGCGCTCAAGCTCTTCCGGTTCTTTTCCAGAAGCATGCGGGATGTTCGGCCCAACCCCACCACCAAAATCTCCGGCTTCGGGTGGAGTTTTCCAAAAATGTTCACCACATCATCGTGGAATTCAACAATGAAGCCGTTGATGATTTTGAAGCCGCCTTCTGAGAGATTGACTTCGAAACTCTCGTTCTCCAAGAGTACGGTTCCGATCACGTGCCCCTCTTCATTGGGTGACGTAATAAGGACGTTATTGGCCAAATGAAACCCGTTGGTTTTGATGCTTTCGATGTAATTGATTGGTTTTTGTGAGTACATGAGGATATCGTTTTTCTTTAGAAGATCCACTGGGTTACTAACGGTTTCCAGCTTGTTACCGGGCGCCTGCTGGGCCTGGTTGGGTTGGATGGTTTTTCCTCCGCCGAACAAGTTGCTTCGCCTTAGAGTGCTGCATATTCCTCTCCTGATTTGTAACATGGCTGTTGTTTTGGTTGTCGTTGGTAGTGAAGAAAGTGTGGAGCTCTGCGACTTCATCCGGTGTGCATATAGAGGTGCACGGGCTTTAAGCCAGCAACAATTGTGGCCATACTTCTACGTAAATAAATCTAATGGATGATTTTAAGGAAATTTTCGTCAAAGAACGTGTTAGTTAATTAAAAGGACTTTGAATTAGCCGTGGTACACGGATGCATAGGTTGATTTGCCCCTGTTGTACACAGGATCCTTCAAGAATTACCCTTTGCTATGAAAGTCACTTGCTCATGTGGAATGTAGAGAGTCCTTTTGTCCTGGTACGATTTTTTGGTGCTCTGGATATAGGGAAGAGCTTTGGGATGGAATTAAATTATTGTTCTGCACGCCGAAGCCTGAGTCACGTGACCTACTCTTTAGTTCAGTGGAAATTGACAGATCCATGTTGAAAAGATTCGAAGTCTAGCAATACAAACTGAAAAAACATGAGTTCATGAATTGGTTCTGAGCGATATGGTGAATTCATTTTGTTTAGATTTCAATGTTTATGCAAGACTAATGGGTTTTTGGAAACTGAAAGAAATGGATCTTTGAAATATTACGTTGGGTACACAAATTTTATTGAGGGCTACCTGGTCAGGGTTGGAATTTTGTAATAAGTCAGTTTTGGTCGCTCCCACTTGCAAGTTCAATTCCAGAATTATGGTCTCAGTCTGCAATCGGGGCCCTTGCTAGCCTTCCTTACCAAAAAGACTGGACTAAGAACATTTGACCATTGTTCTAATATCATAGTGATTGATTCTTTAATAATATCATACAGTTGTCAAGGGCGTCATGCATAAACCGAGGTTTGCCATATCATATCCTCGGATTTCATACGATTTAGCCTGGCCAAAAAAGGCAGCCACCAATTTGGCAGAAATATCTTGTTTTTACTGAAGTCATCAACTGGTATTCGTATTTTTTCTGAGAGGTCACAAGGTCAAGAAGAAAATCCATATTAGGCAATGACGGGTCTCAAGCCTGGAACACGCTCCTGCAGATACCAATGTACCTATATTCTGACACAATATTCCAAAAAAAAAAACCGAGATGTCAGAACACTCTATTTTCAAACTCATACTTGACAAGATTTTAGTGTCCCAATATTATGATAACAGAGTCGTGATAAATCATGCAAGGAACCGGGAGAGGGTCACATCCGTACATCCCATTTGCAGCTATGGTCGCGCGGCCCGAGATCAACATACACCAAGTACACCTCAACCAGACCCACAGCCAAACCTACCATGTCCAACCAATCAGGAATTACAGCATCGAAAGAAGTGGTGGAGGCCTGTGACAGGATGCAGGATCCGGTGTTTGTTATAACCCTTAGCCAGGACAGCACACAGCTCGTCAAGGACCCCAACTTCAACCTGGGCAACACTACTCCTGAACATGCCATTGGCTCCTTGCACGAATATTTGGCCGGGATTTACCCTGAACCTCGGTTCGCCCTTGTGAAGCACCAAGAACTCTTTTTCGTCAGTTTTATCCCGGATCTGGCTCCTATCCGGCAGAAAATGCTCTATGCTTCCACCAAAAACACGCTTCTCCAGCAATTGGGCTCCAAATTCGGCAAGCTGCATGTGCTTGACTTCACGGAGGCCGAGGAAGTGCAGGAATCATCGTTTGTGGTTACTAAAACCGATTCTCTGGCTCTTATGACCGATAAAGAGAGGGATTTAAGCCAGTTGGACTCGCTACAGAACCTTACCTTATCTCAGAGTTCGGTCCATAAAAAGGAATTGCCCTCCATGAATTCTGACACTTCACTTTTCTTCAAGGTGGAACCACTGCTTGAAAAAGTGCTCCAAGAGCAATTGGATAAGAAAGTGGTGGTGATGAAAATCAATGTGGATTCCGAAACGCTTGTTTTGGCCCAACACTTGGAGGAGGTGCTGATCACGGAGCTCATATCCACTTTGGGTTCCGAGCCTGCTTCTGAGCCCGTTTATATCTTGTATGGGTACGAGGAAAACATGGTGGCGTTTATCTATTCGTGTCCTTCGGGTTGTAAAGTCAAGGCCCGGATCATGTATGCAGCCAACAAACAGGGCTTGCTCAACCACTTGAAGCGGGACTACAAGCAGCCAATCACGGAGGTGATAGAGGTTGGGGATTTGGATGAGCTTGATGTGGGTGTTTTGGAGCCGAAAAAGGAGGTTGAGAAGAACAATACTTTGAAGTTCAACAAGCCAAGAGGACCTCGTCGGAGATGAATTTAAAGTATGAAGTATGAAGTATGAAGTATGAAGTATGAAGTATGAAGTATGAAGTATGAAGTATGAAGTATGAAGTA
>NKZZ01001456.1:0-23485 GCA_002370815.1 Metschnikowia hamakuensis
TTTTTTTTTTTATGAAATGATAGGAAATGCAGGGTGTTTCAGTGAATTTCCTGAAAAATTCGTATGATGAAGTTTTTTTTTTTTTTTGAATTGATCGATGGTGAATTCGAATTGAGGTGCCTTTTTTTGGTCACTTTTTTAAGTCTGATTTCCATCCTTTCGCAGTCGCATGACAGGATGTGAGGGTAGTTGAAATTAACTTGTTGAAATGAAGAGTGCACTCAACTTCAGAAAAGAAGCGAAACTCTTTAAAAATTTTTATATTGCTATTTTCAAATACGTTCCTTAGTTAAAATAGGCCTTTTTCGGGTCTACCTTTGAGTGGGTGTTGGTAGTGAATAACATCATTATATTGATGTTTGGTGTGCACATAATCGCAAGGCATCTATATGCACTCTCAAGTGTTATATGCACGCCAATATATAACCCAATAGACGTATCAAGAATGACACTGTACCACCACAGTTTAGCCCTACCCTGCTATAGTACTTCAGCACTGCATTTAGCCGTTTTATACGGTACATTGAAGCTAACAGGGTGAGGTCTGGTAGTACTGGACTATACAGTAGTGTGTAGATTGACGCGGTTCCGAATTGGCTTAAGCTCAGTATAGGTATGACTGATCTTCAGTTTTAGTCGAAAAAAAAAATTATGGTTTCATTTTGGCATTTATTATTAAAGGAAAAAGGATGAAAAAGGGATAGGATGAAAACACGTGACTCATCTTTGTAAGAAGAAGTTCAGTTTTAAGTCCAATTATTCAGCTATCTAGGTAAATTTTCTGGTGTCAAGAATTCGCTTTTCCAAAATATCAGAAGTCAATTTCTTGATTTTGTTCAGTTTTGTTCAGTGCTTTGCTCAGAAAATGGCTGCAAAAGACCATACAAGTAAGAGCGTTTGTCCAGCCTCCTCGTGAAACACGCTGGTAAAAAGAGTATTTCTTTATACTTTTCTTTGCGGCACTTCTCTTTGTGGCGATTCTCTTTGTGGCACTTCTCTTTGTGGCGAATATCTTTGTGGCAATTCTCTTTGTGTTAGTAACAACCTCTCTTTAATATATAATTGGGCTCTTGGAAGCTATAGTCCCCAATTACCAGTAAGCATTCATCAGTACTTTTTTGCTGCAATGGGTTGCTGCGGCATGGACTGTGCATGAGAAAAACACTGAGTGCAGTGCTGATGACCAAAACCTGGGGACATTATGCGCACCACCAAACCAGCGATTTCCTTTTTTCTTGATTCAACATAAGAACGAATAAACGTGAACATCACGTGAGAGAATGGATAGTGTCCTGCATGAAGGAGGTGACGCGGTCTTCCTTTTCCAGTGTGTATTTCAAACTAAACCCTTGAATATACAATCACTGAGCTACCAACAAGTATTAACAACTGAGCTACCAACAAGTATTAACAGCTGAGCTACTAGCTTGAACTGATCGACGGACTTGTTATTTAAAAGAATTTTTCACAAGTGTTCTTTAACCCGTACATCCCAAGACCATTTGGCTGGCTATGTACCTTTTTGAGGAAAAACAGGAATCCGGTTTAATTAACCGAGAAGAATGGTCTATGAAAATTCCATTTGCGTCGCAATATGCAGGACATGGTCAAACAGAAGCATATTATCCATCTTCTTAGGGGCTTTTTCCCCGGAAAAGAGCGGCTCTCTTTTTATAAGAGAGTGTAAATACCCGGCTATATATCCAACATTCAATTAATTTCTGAAACTTCAGTATTTTCCATGAATCGCTTGTTCCTCGCCTTACTTTATATTATTACTACGTGGGCCAAGCCCCATCCCATGGTTTTCTTCATAAAAATCAATGGCATCTTTATCCCGCTCAATCAAACAAATTATGAGCTTAATGGAATGACTCTAAATATCTTGTCCCTCGTGAGGTGGTGGGGTTCGCCTATGGAATTTATCCTAGAGGATAACTATGCTCTCACACAAGACGTGGTGCTCCTGGAACCGGTGAGCGAGTACAAAGGCTTTTTTGATCTTGGGCCTAAGTTTCCTAAGAAAGTGTTTCGTTTGGAGAGAGACAATACCGTTCTGGGTGGCCCCTTTTATATGACCCGGGTCCGCGATACCAACTTTTTTGAGCTTACTCACGGAACTGACCATCAAGTGGGGGACTTTTGGTTCAGGGTAAACCTCTACCTTTTACCTTACGAGAAACTACTTGATGGATTTGCAAAAAAGACTTCGAAAAAACGAAAACGTCCTGCGAAAAAAGGAACCCATAGGTCTAAAAAGGGAAGGAAAAGTCATAGAAAACACGAATTGAGAGAAGCTACTCCTAAAGCGAAGCATTTTTTTACTCTAGTTGGAGAGCCTACGTCCATGGAGAACCTAATCTACAGTGAAGAATCAGCATCTGATGGAAGTGCAATTTCTGAGTCTGCAAAAGATGGAGCCATCAAGCTGAAGCACTCATCGGAGAATGGCACCTTGCCCTTTGTCTTCTATGCAAACGTTGCCGGTGTTTTGGTGCCCCTTTCCAGCTATAGCTCTCCTCATTTCAACTTGAACCTCGATACGTTAGCTTACGGAAATTCACTGGCTATTCCAGTCACATTTTCCTTGAAAGATGGCTATGCTACTACCAATAATTCATCCACTCCGGGAAATGTAGGGATTATTGAACAAGGCATTTTCTTTGGGCACAACATGAATAGGACAAAGTTGATTATTGATGAGAGACTGCAAGTTCGCAATTATGATTTTTATTCTTGTGTGGTTCTTGAAAGTTCCTTGCGTGTGGTAACAACCAGTAATTATTATGAGGAGTGTTTCGATGTGGAGCTATATCTTTTGCCTTATGATGAAAAAGCAGAGGGAGGTGTAAAGCATAAACTATTGGTGGAGGGGTGGATGAAGCTGGAACCGGGAGAAAGTCCTTCAGGACATGAAAATATTGTGCCAATAATTCTAATATTGCCTTTGAATGACACACTCTTTTTAGAGTCTGAGTGGTAAAAGGTATGAAATGAATGGGACTATTTTTTCTGTTCCGACAATATAAACTTGGGTTTCTGGTCTTATTAGCGTACATCACTATTGATAAATCGCGACTATACTAGACGCAGTTTATTCGCATCATATCAGTGTAGATATACTTTAAAGGGGATGAACTTCCCAATTGAAAAATGCAATCTTTAATATTTAATATTTTGAAGTACAGGAGTAATATAAAGGATAAAAGCTGAGCAATGGAGTTGTGGGAATAAATGTGCTACTTGGTTTTTTGCACAGTCCATCAGTGTGCGAAGCTAACCTTTATATGCAATGAATCGAGCCAATAAATCGAACCAATGAATCGAACCAATGAATCGAACCAATGCTCAAGAATCGGGAAGAAATCTTTGAGAAAAAGTCTTCAAACCAAACTGTATTCTCTACTTACTTTCATTCCTACCGTTCTGCTTACTTGTGTGCAGGGCTGATATTAGTATGAAGTTTTGTTGGTTAGACGCGTGGCTTGGAACCAGGAAACTCCCCAACGCGGAATGTGCACTCCCAAGGTCTAGGTGTGCACACCAGTAAACGTGCGCACTGACGATATAAAAGGCACACTTTCTGCCTACAAAATGACGGGGAGAAAACCGCGAAATGCAGCACTTTCCCTGGATTAGCTAACTTCACATTCAACCAAACTTTTACTCAACAATTACTCCATCTACTTTATTTTTTTTCTTCAGGGACACCCAAAATTAACTTAAACACGTGGGGGTCTAACATTTCAATCTTCTATAAGCTTCCCTTGAGAAAGTGTCCACTTGGCTCTACCTATTTGGCCTAAAAATGTTTTGAGCACTGTCTCAATTATTCCAGGGCAAATGCTCTGTCAGCGTCTGTGCAGTGCTTTATTTGAAGACTCGGCTTGCTTTTTCTTCCCTTGTTGGTTGCAAATCGAATGTCCTGTGCTAGGGGAGAACTGTGCGTGCAATGACCATTTCATTGTGCTCAAAGTTGGAAATTTATTGGCGTACCCAACTGTTCAGGGTTATGGAGTATACATCAGTACATTGTTGCGGAAAGAGAGGCCAGCACTAGAAAATTCTGTGCGGGAGGGCCACGTGATTTGTGGAAGCCATCAACCACACTCAATATTGAAGCCTATACAGCTCACATATCTATATTACGTCCAGTGACAACATGTCACAATGATAGTCCAGGAAGTTACCCAAATAGTCAAAAAGGTTTAGTATTGAACAAACAAAAGGGAGAAACAAAGAGTCTTTTTAAAGAAGTGGTTTGATTTCATGACGTGTTGTTATCAATTCTGGTTTAATAATGTAAAGTTCTGACACTGATAATTATCAGTGAATATTGGGATGGTATACAGATCCATGATTTCCCCGAAACATTTGATCATTTGGATAATTACTGAGCTTCCAGGAAACCTCTACCTTGGGGTTTGTGTGGACTTTTTTAGGATATTAAAATAGTTTTTTCTAGCTATTTTTGACGGTCATGAACATTTACTAACCCCAGTTTACCCTCGGATCAAGTGATTTCATCAACATCAATACCCCTCTGTGCCGCTCTCCAGAAACATCAAAAAATGTCACGAAGTATACTCTGTTGATTCCCAAGATGAAGAAATTGCTATCACCAACGGCACACTTACTCGGGATGCGGCTTCAATGTCCATAAGTGGGTTTTCGGGCCCAAAGTTTTTAAATTTGGAAATTTTGCAAAGCAAAAAAGGCCGCGTTTTGAATTGTTTACGTGCCTTACCCCTAAGGGAACTGGTTACATTATTTCGTACAGGGTTGCTTATCCTGTTTGACTAATACTGTCATTTGACTATAAGATTACTAAACCACGCTGACCATTCGAAGCACTGGAATATATGGCTCTGGTGATCATTTCATGGTTGACGTGTCTTGTATTACGAAAGAAGTAACAAAATGCCGTCAAAGACTCTATGTGCTTGAGGTGGCTGGCCCGTCAAACAGCGTGCAGTCCGACTTTAACGCTCTTCCCATGGCCAACTTTAATCGGACGTGCCTCTTGTCTTTGCAAAAGTTATTGACTTGATAGTGCCTTTTTCCACCAATCGGTTGGGAATCTCAGAACCAGTACGAGTGCTTTATACTAAGGCGAGTCTCCTCCAGCTTAGTACTTTTTGTAAAACTCCCTCAAGATACAACAAACCAGTCCAAAATTTTTGGCGATTTCCGGAAGGCAAGTGGCTTTGCAGACTAATTTGCATTTAGTCCCAAATCACTCCCACTAGGCTTCTGGAGAATGATACGACGGTTTGAAACAGTTCTCTTCCTACAGGCAGAGATCGCGTATTGTCTTTATGCAACCAACTCAGACCAGTCTCATTGTGGAAGTCTACTCCAGGCCTGACTTTAGTACCAGAGGCACTCTTCAGACAATTTAAAAGACAGATGAAGTTTACGAAAAATTAAGCATGATGGTTCAGGAACTGGTATTTTAGCTTAAGGATTTCTTACGTCAGCACCAAGATGGGTGCACATGTGAAGCTGTTAGTGAGCAAAATTGAAACACCTTTGAGAATCGCTGCTGATCGATAGTCGCCTGATTTCTTTCAGTATCTATTAGTCAGATTCGTGGAGGCTTTTCATTCCGAACAGTTAAAAACAATTTTCCCGAATTGTTTGCAACCTCACTAGCCAGGCTATTAGTCTTCAATTGAACCCACCGTCCATTAAGTTGCAAAAGTATTATATGGCGCAGTACAAGAATAACGTCTAAAAGAGTGGTTTCAACGATGCAGGAACAATATCACAAAGACCTTAATTTCAAATTAACCTGGCTCATTTCTTCACTCTTGGCTTTTATTCATGTCTACATCTTGGGCGTGGATGTGAACCTCGCGTGTTAGATGCACTCCTTGCATACGGGCATACTCATCATCCTACGCTTTTTCTTCAACTCGACCCATTTTTATTTTAAAGCCTGTCCTGTTTGCTTACCAGACATTCCCTATTTAAAGTGGGCTTCAGATCCTCTTGCCACGAACCCTTCTGTTATTTTTAATAACAGTAAACCTTCCTCAGGAATCTCATTACTAGTCATGAATCTCATTACTAGTCATGAATTTCCACCCAAGCATTCGAAAACAATCACGTTGAAGAACTAAAAATTGCAGTTGCCGAAATCGAGAACTTTGTCTTGTATCAAAATGGAGAATAACATCATTTCAAATCACCACACTAGAGAAAGAATATGAATAAGGTCTTCCCATAAGTACTCACATCCTGTCTAATGTGGACCAAGGCAAATTTTTTGTCAAAATTTCAGGTAATTGATCTTAACAGTTTTATTTCAAACCCATAGATCCCAGAACTGCCCGGTGTTATCAGAGCCAGAATTTGACCCCATTCCTTTCCCTAACACTTGAGACGATCGCAGTGTTCCTAAACCCTTCAGCCATGACGGCTTTTGGAACGTTGGTGATGATGGGCTCCACTTCTTCTTCATCCGAATATCTTACCGGGGCCATGGAAATCTCCAAATCATCCAAATCATAGACGACATACGCATTCTGGAGAAACGAGACTCCCAAGATCGCCGTGGGAAAGTCATCCTCGTCTTGATGCACGCCAACATTCAATTGACATCTGTCCCCGCGAATTCGCACCAAATCACCCAAGGGAATCCTAATCTTGATGCCGGAGAACTTGTACACTACATAGCGCGCGGTCGACTTGTATGAACAATCCACCTCGTAAAGATCCCATTCGGGACGATACTCACCCAGCATCAGCTCAACCAAAGCAAAAAATACATTTTTCGGAAAATATTGATGCGTTGCCCCCGAATCCAAGAGGGCTCCGATTGGCTCGGTCAAAATGTCAACTATTTGCTTATAATCTTGCAAATATACTTGGTCAAGAACAACACTAAATTCTTTTTGCCTGCCATGCTTATATATGTTCACCATCGGAACGGTTTTCAATTGGCCAAAATACTTCTTGTGATCTACAGCACCAAAAAGAAAAGAGCCCTTGGTTTTTCCATTTCTCAAGAACATGGAGTATGCCATTTTCTTGATGAGTCCACTTGATTTTAATGCCGATGGGAAGTTGGAACGCGGGTAATTCTTTCGCGTCTGCGTATTATATTTCTCCGGATGACCAAGGCCCAAAATACCCTCTCTATCCAGCGTTCTATTGACCACAGCAAAGGGCATTTTGACACGAAATTGTGACGTCCCAATCATGTCTGTACCCCACACACCCCAGGCTTCCCCTCCATCGAGATAGCTAACACGGAAGTCCGGAAAGTCTTTGAGGAGTTCAAACGAGCTGGACAACTCTTTGGTGAAGAAGCCTTGATCCTTGCAAGAGTTTCCAGCCGGAGATGAGGTATAATACGAGGGAATAATCTTTTTCTTCTTCTTGTGTTGTTCTTCACGTCGGCTTTGGGAATGGTGTGTTTCCGGGTCCCTTGATTCTTGGTTTGAAATGTCACGTTTTGTGCTTTGCATTTTCTTGGTTCGAGTTTGACAAATCACGCTCTTATCCATTACCCATGTATCAGACGCTCCCGTATCCACCAAAACGTGATTTTTTTCTCGATTAGAACCAACATAAATTTTAGCGTTGAAGAAGGCATATTCATCGTATAATGGGAGTGTGACTGACCCATCATCCCGCTTGACCACATCCGAGCTTTTGTGCGGGGAGTCCAGACTACCGTACAGAACTTCGAAGTCCAATTTGAATCCCTTTTGAAGATGATCAGACTTTTCATCGCTAGTGGGAAAGTGCGGTAAGGCGTGTACCACTAATGGCAAGAGTGAGAGGCTTTTGATTAACATTGTTGATGGGTAAAAACCGAGCCGAACCTAGGGCCTTTATATACATTTACGGAACAGCCCAGGTCCACAACCCCGAAACACCCATTTTGAAGACCGGCTCCAATTTCCATTTGCAGCAAACCGGCACTGGGTAAGCCTACTGTGATTAAGTGAGACCATGGCACGTACAGGAATCGTGCACATAATTCTCTTAATGAGACCAAATCTCAAGACAATCCTTGCGCGAATAATATACTCCGAAAGCCTCCTATCCATAATTTTTGTTTTCGTAAGCCCCATATTTGAGCGGGGAGTATCAGGTGCTGGAATTTTTGGTACGTACATTTTAAGGAAACACATCCATACATCCGAACACCGACTGCACCAATTAAAATTGATTTGAACGGGGATTTGGGGAAATCGTCCAAATTAAAAGAAGCCAATCTGAGTTGAGACTAAGTGCTCGGCCGACGCCTGTTTAGTGCGAATTGAAACTGACTTCTCCATGTGAGGGAGTGGGATTTTCTGAGCAAGTAGACCAGGTGAAAATCCGCGTCTGGCTATGAGCCCGCGCCCTCCATTGCCATAAGATGCTTACTCTTAGGGTTACGGTAGTGGACGTCCCGAATAAATCATAAGTGCAGTGCCAATATATTTTTTTAAAAGGTCTTTCGAGCTAGTCGTATTAAAAACCACTGTGCTATAAATTACGGGATGGTGAACTATAATACAATAAAATACGGCACGTTAAATTACACTACAATAAACGACTCCACCCCGCGCACTGCACCCAGGGCCACAGTAGTACACTCTTCGGGCACCACACTCTTCGGGCTAAAGCCTAAACCCGATAAGCGTAAAGTCACGGAAAAAGAGGTGACTGGAAAATACGGCTTTCCACTGGGAATCTTCAGTGTGACTGGAAAATACGGCTTTACAGTGGGCCTCTTCAGTGTGACTGGAATGTACAAAAGCGGACATGCAATTCCGGCGAAGCGTATATAAAGGACTCTGGTTTCCTCTGCTCACGCAGCGACAACTAAAGATATTACTTGAGGTGGATGCGCACTTTAAGCTACAGGAAATACCTGTACACCTTAAGTCTCATACCGCACAGTGCCTTATCAAATCCGTGGACGGAATACATGATTTATTTTCACTCACGGAATGCAAGAGGTTGTTCGCTTCCAAAGCGGCGTGTAGTACTAAATCAGTGTTGCATAAAAATATAACAGAAAGACTTTTTTGGTGGAAGCTGCAAAGATAACTCATGCATTATCTTCGTTCAAAATGGTAGTTATGTCGTTTTGTCTCATTGGGCAGTCGCTCATTTATCGGCTCTTCAGTGGGTTGTTACAACTTAAGCAGGTCTTAGAACTCATGAAGCAAAGTTATATCAATTATATATTCGAATACGAAAAGTTGTCTTAGAGGGATCCCTGGGGGTTTCATCTAATCAGGCGAACCTGTTAGTTCTTAAATACTTCCCTGGCTGCTCCGGGTACCCCCTCAGGATATCCCTACACAGCCGGTCTGTAGGCTATGGGATGCCATTATTTATCACCATGCGCCTCGAAATTAGTAATCGCCATTCATCTCGATGCCCTTAGTCGGAGAGGTTTGTATCCGGAACCCTCTCGGGCTAAGGCATGCGTTCACTTGCATGATGCTTGGCGCCCAGTACCCAAAAATAATTGAATCCTCATCTATGTTAGTAGGATCCAGAGTCACTAGATCATCAACCATAGTGCTCTTAGAATTATTCCTAGCATGTGTTAGTGGGATACGGTGGACACCCAGCGAATATCGGCTATGTGCACTCCCAGAGTCACGTGTGCCTGTTTCCTCTGTTCAAACCGTGCACACCACTGCGAATTCAAACGGGTCCCTTCCGCCGAGTTGAAATAACAAAAAACAACTTACTCCACACAAAAGTTTTTTGTATTTGACCTTCATCTTTCTCGTCTCTATCATCTCATCAATCAGGAAATCAATTTTGTTTTTGCAATTATTGCTCTGAAAGTGGATAGTTTTCTTAGACTTGGCAAGGATTGAACTTACATTTGGTGAATTTTGTGTAAGACAACCTGTTCAATAAAAAAAGTCTAATTTTGGTCAAATGAACGGTTGGAGGACTTGAAAATGTTCAAGTCTTTGAAGATAGGGTGTTTTCGGCGGTGATTGTCGGTGATTATCGGTAAGAGTCATTATTTGATGGGTGGATCTTGAGGTCAGGCGACAATCTCTGCAGTTAAAGAAAAGGTGAAATTCTTTCTAGTTCAAAAACTTTCTGGAATTTTCTATCTTACCAACTTTGCACATGTGCTCCATAATGGTGATAATAATAAGTAGAGTGCAGTGGAATATGGCTTAATTGAGAAGCTCGTGCAAGAAGAGTGATATTAATTTTCCCAAATGGATTAAATCTACGTGTAAAGAGAGTTAGATTTCTATTATCTGCACATATAATTACGAAAGTCATATAAACAAGTCTAGGGCCACATCCATTAATAAATCTCCTCGTGCTACTCAAATAACGTACCCGTACACCCTAAGACGGATGAGGTGAATTCACAGTATTTCGGAACCCCAGTCTTCGAATGAATATTTGGACAATTTCTTATGATGAATGTGCATTTGAGACCGAACAGGCCCCAAATGGGACTACATCACCAAATAAGCCTGATAAACGGACAAACAGTTCTATAACCCATAAATATTCCCATTGAGAGAGTGTGTAACTCAAAGCTACAACGTTCGTTTCGTGCGAAAACTACTAAAGCAGAGGCCCTAAAGCATCACTAAAAAATACTAATGCCCAAGAGTCAGACTACATCCGGTACCTTCTGCTGTTTTAGTGAATTGTATACTTTTGAAATAGGGCCGTTTTTTAAATGCCTCGCAACTCCTCAATAAAAAATGTCATTGTGTGCATGTGTGGCATGTCAAGAGCTACACCAAGTAGTAGAAGATCGCGCCTCTTGCTTTCCACGCTCAGTCCTAATTTCAGATCAACAGCTGCAAATGGGGTTGCAAACCGGCCTGTATGCCAGACTTTGTGTATGGCGCGACCTATTTTGCAGCCACCAACAATCTTCCCAATCGAACAAACTTTATCAATATTCATGTGACCATATATTTGAATACTTTGGCTACCAATGCCCTCAAGACTTTTACTTTGACTGTCGAAAAGTTCAAGATAAACGATAGACTGAGTGTTGAGTTCCAGCGTGAACTGTCAATATGACACTTGGAATTTCAAGAATGAAAAACTAGGAAAGCCCCATTTTGGTCCCTTCCTCATTTGAATCACGTTTTGAAATCATTGGTTTTCATACTATGAGAATAGTTTCTTTTTTGGGAAAGGAATGTTCTTTGAATGAAATGCACATGCAATTATACTTTTCAAGTCAATTCTCACTTTCGCACACAATTTATCAAGTGCGAAAAAAGATTCCAGCATAAACAGGAAACCAAAACATTGTACTAAAAATCGAAAAAGAGAGATAAATCAATGAGAGTAACAATGCCATAAATTTCAGAACCTCCTTTTCCGTTTCATTGAAAAAGAAAAAAAAATAATAGTATGGTTTCTATCAGATAGATTCCGATGGTCACAGGCTGCTTCGCACCACCGATCTCTTTACCAGAACTGTAAGAAATGAGGGGAAGACTTTTTTTGATATCTCTAGATATTGAATTCCCTAAAAGATTGGCTTCTTTATAGTGTTCTCGTGCACTCATTGACTTTGGGTTCTAGAGGATGGTAGTACTGTACTCATCTTTGCTTATCCGAGTATCTAATGTATAAGTGTGTACCGGCAAAACAACCAAAGCCAAAGACTATTGGGCTTTGTGAAAATGTACATTAAACTCTCGTTCAGACCAGTAGATGTTCCACCATTCGGGTCGCGCGTTTTGAGCCCTGAGTCCATGTAATCTGACCTCGAGAAAGTAGACGACGCCCCCCAGACTGTTATATATGAACACTGGATGTTTATTTTTAAAGCTAAATGATATGAGTGCAGTATTAGAGCTGGGAATATTCATAGTGGTTAGTAGTTCCCGACTAGTGATTAACGGGGTACTGCATATAACATGCTATAATGTGGTAGTGTAGATTACAGTGTAATACTACGGCTTGAAAAAGAAATACACCACCGGTTGGAACTCAAAATGCCGTCACGCCAAAAATGACTGAAGTTTTTAGCCATAGATTTAAGCTTTCATGTTTTTTTTTTCGACAAGTAGCTAGTTTGTTACAATTCTGGGGATGTGTAGTTGATGATGTGAACATTTCGATGGAGAGAGTGGTTATATGCAGGATCATGGGAATTTCATTCAAGCTTGCAACTCAAATCGACTACGTAACCAAATGACAAAAAACACTGGTTTGGTTGTTCTTTTTTTCAAGTTCTTCAATAGGTTCAGGGTCCTAATTTTGAATTTCTCTTCTACTGGCTTATTAGATTCGGTACCCGGTTCGCTCTCTTAACAAGCCTCAGTAACCAGCCACACTACCGTGCCTAGCTAAACATACATTATCTACAGCATCAATAATTCAATATGTATTGTTCGATAAATGAAAAAAAAGACTTATCTTGTATAAACATCGAAAGTCAGAGCCTCGGTTGAAGACTGACAATAGGGTCACGTGACTCAAGCCCAAACTAATGATATGTCTAGACTATTGTTGATACATGCCCATAGCATGAATGGCTTAAAATTTAAGCAATGACACAGGCTGGAGACCATCCGTATTTGGTCTTAAGAGTCCAGAAGTTGTCCTTTGGAGCAGAGGTGGATTTCTTGGAGGATTGTTGAGGAGCGGCCATTTTGATTGTTGAATGATGATGAAGAGAAGAAAGAAGGAGGATCCGTGGCAGTCTTAAATACATTTCAAAAACGTCTTTCGACGTGGTTTCATGCAGTTCCTGACCACCTTGCCTGCAAAGATGATTTGGCCGATGCGTCTCAAGTTTTAGACACTTGCCTAATTGGGCGAGCGCAATCGCGCGATACTAAACCACCATATTGGTAGAGTCTAAACTAAAAGTCAAAGTCACCATGATAAAAGCCTAGAAAAATCAAAGTCAACTATGATGTCCATAATTTGTCCTTTATTGTCCAGGATGTGTCCCGAATGAGTTTCCTATATCCGGTGTTCAGAATCACTAAGACTAGGCCATACCACATAGTGCTATGGTACGGATTATCAAACGTTTAGTATTTCAAAACAATTCCGAAAAGGTTTTAGAGAGATCAGTTATTGAAATAGTATTGAAATCTACTTGATCAACCATTAATTACTGCCAATAATTATAATTGCACTGTTATTAGACATCAGCACTACTGTCAAAATCATTGTAATAAATCGTAGTGCTACTGCCATGGTGAGTTTTCATCCAATCTGATTGGGTGTGGGTGGTGTAACTTATAGCGTAGCTACCCACCTGCTTTCTTGGTATGGCTCCAAGCTTTTACTTTACCATTAAAATTCTTCGAGACCAACCAAGAATGAATTTCACTTCTTTCCAGCTATACAACTTTCGGGGAGCTGAAATGTCCTTGGTTTTGAGGCCTTACTTCTTTCTTTCTCCCTTGAGGCACCTTGTTGCGTTGTGACCAGGTGCTGAGTTACCCCAGTAAACCAAATCTCTTAAATGAGTTACTTTTATAAATTCTAAGTGTGTGGCCGCATTCGTGGGAAATGCTCACGATTCCATGGAAAAAATTAACTGGCCAGCAGTGGTGGTGGGTTTATCGGCATGCACAGTTGGCCAAGTCAACCACAGCACTTTTCCCGGAAGCTACAGTCGAGAAAACACTTCCTAATTCATAAAATCAAAACACAGCGCCCGCATCCAAAAAAAAGCACGTCATTATGACCCAGCATTTTCAATGCAACTACAGTAATGCCAATCCTAAGATTTACGGTATTGCAGATCTGTATATCCGTAGATACACAGCTATAAATTTAGTTCTAGTAGATCCCAGCTGGTCAACGAACTAATTGCTTTTACGTATCTACAAATTTGTAAAAATTCGAGATCCAACACTAGTTCTGGCAGCGGAGAGTGGACATTGTTTTGTTGAGTGGGGTGTCGAGTGCGGGTATATGCAGGACATACAAAAACATAGAGGTTTGGGACACAAGCGTCAGATTTTCGGGTTCGGAGTTAAGGTTCATAAAATTGGTAAAGATTTAAAAAAGAAGTCGTTAAAAGAAGGAGAAAAATTGGACGCTTACGTAATCATTGGGCCACAGAAGTATATGATCATTAAATGTAGTGGACTAGTGTGGACTTCTCTACTCAACCTTAACTATGAGGCCATCTATAATAAAAAAAAAGCGTTCAGACTACAGTCTAAATACGAAGAAATAAAGTCCCCCAGTGTCGTAAATTGACTGCGCATTGTAATTGGTGTCTTCAACAAAGAGTCGTTATATTGGATTCTAGTCACCTATAATTAGTCTCTAGAAGCATTAATGTCAGGAAAAAACCTCATTACTCATGTTTAATGTTTTCTTGAGCAGTCTATGATCATTGCCTCTGTTAAATATAGTACTAATATGGATGCTATTAATAGCCTGTATGTCGGGTGGGTGATGAGCATTGTGATGCATGGCTGGCTGGAGTGGGGGTAGGGTTGCGCCTTTTGGGCAGTTCATGTTTTTTTTTGGCCTCTATTGTTCGCGCATCCAATCTCGCAGTGTCACTTGCACATTGTAGTAATTTCCAAGATTCGCGCCTTGACACTATGCTCTTTCTGGTGCAGTTACCGCGTTCATCAGTAACAATGAAACTCACCGTAAAAAATATTTTCGAGACAGAATCACAACAACAAATACTAAAATGGTTCGAGGCTCAGTCTGAGCAAGTATGAACAGTATGAGCAGTATAAAGTGACTCGGTTGGCGGATTCAGTTGACGGATTCAGTTGATAGATCGGGCACTAAGACAACCAAACACCTTTCCAAAGAAGTGTATGGAAAACAAGGGACTGGGTTGACAACCTGTTGCTCTTGGAATGGCGTATCTATCCCGAGCATTGTATGCATCGTTGATTGAGTAACAAATGTGAACAATGGCTGGGTAAATGTTGGCGTGAAGCTGGTCCAACTGGGTGATTAGAGCTTTCTAGAGCTGACTCGGTGACTTTACGGCTGCACTAGCTTGAATGAATTGATATGCTATAATAATTGGACTTGAGCACACATCGGAGCTTTGGCTGAGCAATGTGTCTAGCGTAGGCTGCTGGTTTAAGTGTTAGACCCATGCTTGCTAGATGAAGTGGTACCAGAAGCCATTGTCTTGGAAACAATAGCCTAAACCCGTTGGTTTGCGGGAGAGATTCATGTCACGCGTTTTACCGGACTATGTATAAAAGAAGCTGGATGTGCTGTGTTTCAAACCATACAAAATCATGAAATTCATTCGCTTGACCCTTGCTTCTGCTCTCGCTGCCGTGGCTTACGCTGAAAAGTACGCTTTAGTCGCCCACGTGGAAAATGGCTTAAAGGTGAATCTTACTGGAACCTACGTGAGAACTGAAACCCAAGTGAAAGCTGAAACCAACGTGAAAGCTGAAACCGGAGAGAAGGGCCACTATGTTCTTTCTTATACTCTTAACGATAAAGGTGAGCAGCCGCAAGCACCTGAACTTTTCGAAGAAAACGACGGCGTTTTTATGAGCAAGGATCCTTTCGAGATGATATCAACTCTTGGCCAGCTCCCTGACTACTACGCTTATGGCCATGAGGTGAAGGGCTTCCAATTTCAAATCAAAGAGGAAGGTTTTCTTGCCAATGGCGATGCCATTGCATGCCCACAAGAGGCCAACCCAAAGTTGTTTTTCGTCTCTAAAACCACAGAAGAAAGCAATAGCAAGTGTGTGAAGGTGAGTATTTACGCTCAAGCTGTGAAAAATGTTTCTGTTACTTCTTTTGATGCGCATTCTGACAACCTGACTGCTACTAATTCCCTGTCGAGTTCTTCCAAGAAAGCTCCATCTACTAAAGCCGCACCTCTGACTGATACTACAAAAACCGTCTTGCCATCGACTCACGAAAAGAGTAACTCTACCTCGGCTTCAACTCAGTCTCCTACCTCTGACAATTCTACTGCTATCGTCGAGCCAACTGCCAAATTGAATGTGTCTACTGTGACCCAGAAAACCACCACCACGGCTACTATTTGCGTTGAGTGTAAGGCTGAAGAGACTGCTACAGTCACCGTGTGGAAGACTTACACTAACTACACGGTCTACTGCCCAACACTGACCACGTTGACTATCACCAAGTGTGAACATGTGTGTCAGCCAACTACCGTCATTGTCAATACTCCTACTACCTTGACTGTCACTGGTGTTTGCGTTGTCCCTCAGACCACCGTTGTAACTAACCCAGCCAAGGGGATCAAGCCAAGCAAGGAAACCCCCAAGACTGTCGCTCCTAAAGCTGACAACCAAGTCGCTAAGCCTACCGCTGCTAATCAAACCGCTAAGCCTACCGGTGGCGCTTCCCAGCCAAAGCCAAGTGCCAGCTCCAAACCAAACACTCAGAGTCCTGCAGGTAACGCCGCTCCTACTCCAAGTGCTACAACGTTTGTCAACGGTGCTTCCAACAATGCCGTGGGTGCCTTTGTTTTTGGCTTTGCTGCTTTGTTGTTGTAAGCAGCACTGATTGTCTCCCGAATATGCGAAGATTTCGAATCCATCTCATAATTGACATTCAAACCTGAAATTAGTTTTTTTGAAAAATTATAATAAATGATGTTTTTACTAGCCCTTAGTAGTAATTAGCAACAACAACAACACTAATAGATCTCAAAAATCTATTTGCGGTCTCTTGTCTTTATATGTGACTGTCATCTATATGCAGTGCTAATATATGATCAAAAAGAGCACTTTGGCAGAGTACAACAGGACTGCCAAAGAACCGAACATAGTAGTGTTTGCTACATTCTCTTTCATTGATGTGTACGTTACTTTGGGCTTCCATATTTGAGAAATACAGGAATATTATGGTCTGGTTAATTGTTTAATTAGTTTTCCAAGTTAGAGTATTTCTTCGGAACTCTTGAATGGAGCGCATATAGCACTTTCAAATACCTTATTCACATTCCAAAAAAGTGTCGCAAGTTAGCTTTCCAAACAACTTATACTTCCAAAACTATTTATTTGGGCTGGTATTTTTATGAATCTAGTACCTAATTCGGCAGATTTATTTGTTGATGGCTTACTTACCAGGTCTACCCTTGACTTGCTTTCTGGAATATTTCAAAGTATCCAAGCGTTTGAAAGATTATGGAAGAGATTTCGTGCTATTCAAAAGCTGGACTCAATCTGGTTTGACTTAAATCTGTACTTACCCATGACGATGACCACACGCAGAAAGTATATGAATATTGTCTGGTCTGATCTCTGGACACTTTGCGGCAGTTTAAAAATGTTTTCCTTAATCAAAACTCAATTTGGGTATTACGTAATAATTATTTGAGCATGAGACTAAAAATATTTGACTGAAGCGTAATCTTGAACTATTACGTGGTTCGCGTATGTTCCTTTCCACTGTGCATTTGCAGCCAATGGGAATGCAACATTCCTAATGGATTGAACAAAAACATGAAACCAAGATTAAAACTTTTAAACAACAAAAACAGGTAGAAAAACAATGAAAGCTACGAATAAAGTATACGTATGCCTGTATATTAATTCCGGTTCCGGGGTGGGTCAAAATTGGCATCCAAGTGCTTCCAGAAATTACAGACAAAACAAACTATGAGCTTAGACTTTGCGGAATTAGTTCAAGACTCGGCAAAGATGTTCCAATTTATATTTAGAAAATTACACAAGCTCTTTTCATGTAGCATAGTTCCTCAGTTATGGCACGTGATCAAGACATTAAAGTCAAAAGGCGGGACAATTCATGACCTGAATAAGCACAATCTCTAAGATCTTCGTAGGAAATGGTACCTCCCTTCTTTACAATGTGAGAATGCATGGGCATGATAATCTTAGAGTCCCGCATTGGTCTCGAAATTTACTCCAATTCCGTACTATTGTTCTCAATTTTCGAGCACATACGGAAATAGTTTTATGTCTAGAATTGTTTTATAAAGACAGAAATTCCCTTTTTCATCATTAACCATGAAAGCCAGTAGCTGGTCCCTTACCTTTCTTGTGGCCGCAACCACATGGGCACACCCCAGTCTTCCATTAGGTCTCTTTGCAAAAGCTAACGGTACCTTGAGGTCTCTCTCCGGCACGTTCACCGAGGTCGACGGTATGGTGATGTATGTAATGTCCTTTTCAGATTCATACACTCACCCCACCAGATTCACTCTTCGAGACACCTATGCGGTCACGGGCATAGAACCCAACTTGATGTACTTGGGGTTTCACAATGGTGTTCTTGGATACGCTCCGAACATTGGCTCAATGAGCTTGCGGTTTGGCTCGAGAATGAAGCTTAAAAATGGTCCGTTCCAAGCGTGTGCTATGGTTCCCAATGCATTGTATGATATTTTCGACGGTGCTACTGAGCTACCAAATGCTGAGTGTTTTAAAGTAGAGATATTCTTTCTCCATTTTGATCCACATACTGCCGCTGCAATGAAAGTATTGTCTCAAAAAGAAACAAAGTCTGTGCTTGGGCCAAACGTGGATCCAAAGCACAGACGCAGGCATGGGAATAGGCATAAGCGAAGAAAGAATAGGAGAGAGAGAAAACAAAACCATAGGAAATTAAACAGCTTTAAATGAGCTGACTTTTTTCGTTCAATAAATGCCCTCTTTTTTCGTCCTCCAATGTGTCTCGTGATTAGTTTGTCATGCAAAAGCCCTCTATGTGTAAATGAATTATATTGTGCCCTGGAATTGATATTCCCCTTACCCATTAACTAAGCTGTCGCTGATGACATTATCCATAATACTTGGGTTTTATGAAGGTATCCAGGGTTTTGTAGTCCAATGACTTTCTTGCACCTTATCTGGCCCTTAGCTTGGTGTGATTGCTTCCGTTCTCCATCCATACCGTATACTGGGTCTCGAAGTGAATAACCTTTTCTGTGCGACAAAAGGATGGGAATACTTAACTCCCAAGGACAACATATGAAATGTCATTAGTCTTAAACAGGATACAGTCGGATAGAAAGTCCAGATCCAAAACTAACCTGGGTCAAAGCTGAAAGTTGGACAAGACTCAAAATCAAGAACTGGTACAGAATTCGACGAAGACCTTAGGAACATACCCAGTCTCCCAAATTCAATAAAGGATCTAGAGAAGAGATATGGGACAGACTCTGGAACGCATTCTTTTTCTGTTGGTAAAGAGCCCTGTTCAAAAGGTAACCAGCAAATAATTTTATCAGTGACACCCAGCTTTCTATTCTTCCTTTTTGCGCAAACCAAGGGATTTTTAGTGCCACTACCTAGCGAACAATTTGAATCATATAACTATAAATTATTGCGCTCACGTATCAAGCCTTGCGTCCATGAGTTTGATTATACCGGGCTACTGCAAGACACGGCTGGACCCCGCTACGTGGGTTATCTCTAATCAATTTGAAGAAACCTTTGATGTTCAATGCTAGGAGGAAGGTGTTTAAATACCCTCTTCACTCATGCAGGGCCCTGGTAAGCCTGCGCGTCGCATTGTACACAGGATAAGGCTTTTTGAAGATAAGGGTGTACGAGCGGATGTCTACATTTTCCTTGAAATAAAACAAGCTGAAAATGGAATACCCGTGCTAGAAAAAACGAGGGAACTGTTGTGTTTTTTAGTGGTGATTGAGTCAGAAGGCGCGCGCATTTAAAGGTGACTAAATACCTAGAGCTAGTTCATAAGGCGAATAAAGGAATTGTCCAAAAAAAATTATTGGGTGACTCCTTTGAACCGCTTCACACAAAAACCTGGAACAATAGCATATGTTTGCGAAACTGGAGTTTTCAACAACATGGGAACTTTAGAGCCCTAATTCTAAGAATAAAGACCATAGTGAACAGTCCGTGTTTTTGCACTGAGCAGTGAGATTGACATTCCTACAAATTGTTGGGAATAAATAACCAGCACATGTCCAGATATATTGTGGGTTGATGTGAGCTGCCCGGTGGCTTCCAGCAGCTCCTGCATGTAAAAGACCAAGACCTATTTCATCCGGACACTTTCACGTGCAACATTTAATGGACACAGTCCTGCGCTCATTGGGAAAAAATTAATCGCGAGGCTTAAGCCAAGGTAACGAGGCTCTTGTTCGCGGCACGGCTGTGTACAGGACCATTGTCATTGGCTATATCAAAACACACGCGACTCACCTTTTCCATCGAACAGTAATGGCCTTGCCTTCCCGTCACGGCTCTAAGTCAACTACTTGAAGACCATGGTGGTCTTACATAGTCAACACACATAATTTTATCAAATGTGAGCTTGGCGGCTTTAACTGCTGTACTCTTTATTTCCTCGGTGGCCCCTCAACCTATGTCTGAATGCAAACAGTTTTCAAAGAGGAGGAAGCGAGCAAAAATACCGGCCTGGTTTCCATAAAATATTCCCTCAGTGAAACTCTTCCTATCGTGGACAATGTGTGGTACTCAGGAGAAAAGTGTGTTGACTCAGGATTTAAGTTCAGTCTTCCTCCCGAATGCCTTTATCAAGCTGTTTGCTTTGGTACAGTGATGCATAGAACGAATTGGAAGTACCCAGTCGAACCGGAAATAATCAATTTATTCATACACATTAACTAACAGAACGGAATCATTTGTCGAATGTCAAATACGGTCGAGCGTGGAGCTTAAGAAGTGTTAATCCCAGATGTTAGTCTAGTACCCATCTAATTAAGAGGTTAAACATCTGGAGTCAACTGAGCATGTATCATGCTCCCATAAGTATCAATATCAACATCGGGTATTTCCTTAACACATTCCAGTCGGATTCAATCAGCTCAGATTCATTTAGCTCAGGCTGAAGTGAGGTCATTCTCTCCATCCTCGCGCTTTCTCCTCTCTTGTCTTAGGGTGTAAATTTTTCNCTTAACACATTCCAGTCGGATTCAATTAGCTCAGGCTGAAGTGAGGTCATTCTCTCCATCCTCGCACTTTCTCCTCTCTTGTCTTAGGGTGTACATTTTTCTGCTTCTTCAGGATGCATCAAGTAGATATCAGTTGGGGCAAAGGGAGTAGTGTACCAGTTGGATTCAACNTTAACACATTCCAGTCGGATTCAATTAGCTCAGGCTGAAGTGAGGTCATTCTCTCCATCCTCGCGCTTTCTCCTCTCTTGTCTTAGGGGGTAAATTTTTCTGCTTCTTCAGGATGCATCAAGTAGATATCAGTTGGGGCAAAGGGAGTAGTGTACCAGTTGGATTCAACTTCTGAGTTGTTCCCTACGGCAACCACACATATGGGGACGAAGGTTCAAGATCTTTGAGCTACCACTTAATTTAATTGTATGTGGCGTCTTTTTCTGGGGACTGCTCAAAACCAAATATCCATTGATAATGCCGAAGACCCGGCTACTTCATGATCTCACCTCCATCATTAAATTCTCGTTTATTCCATTAAAGGTTAATAGCTCTAAATCAATATTCCCTTCAATGAAATGCGACCAGTGGTCTGGTTCTAAAGTGATTATTTGCTATAATGTTACATATTCACTCTTAAGTGCGGCCATGAAGCACGCCGAATGCAAGCAAGAACCCAAGCATTCAAACATCTTTCACATTTCTGATTTTTCAGCTAATTATTAATACGGTAACTGGCGGTTAATGAAGATTTAAAAGAGAATAAAGTGTATTATGTGAATGTTCTTTTAGTAAAATTGTGGTCTTACTAGAAACCATACATGAACTATTCAGGAAAGAACGCCTGGTCACTGGTCTGTATACTATTTCGAGCAAAAGGTTTTCTAGTACATATTCATATTCTGTTTGTACCTGAAAAGGATTGGGAACCTTAGCTACACCGTAAATTCACAAGAAATGCGAGCTTAGTGGAAGTTGATAATTAATGGCGGAGTATTCCCGTGCAAAAAGCCTTTGCCTGCAAACCCTCTTTGGCTTTTTTATGGGACATCGGGTAAAAATATGAAGCCATAGTGATTGGGTTCATCTCTAATTGCTGCAACTGCCCAGGCAAAAGCTCTCGTAATGGCCTTTTACGTATACATTGATGTCACTATCGTGCCGCTCTCTGGAACTAGTCGCAGTATGAAAAAGTACGTAAAAAATTATATTGGCCGACACTTTGGATTTCGGGTTAAATTTAGTCATATCGAATGAATTGACTAGCTTATTGGCCGTCAATAGCCTAATGTGGGTGGAACGTCAGTTGGTATCACGCTTACATTTTATATATCTTTAAACTAATCCTAGAAACTTCCTAATTTTTGTCCTCAACTAAGCTATTTCGATGCCGCTAGAATCAGACTCTAGTTTATTTTTTATTTAGAAAGTCCCAGCACTTCCACACCCGATCTCCCGGAATGGCTGTGCATGTTGCACCTCAGCAGCCTGCACCTGCGCCTGGTTTATCTGCAAACCGCATTCTGAAACACGGGAGTCTTGCTCACATCTATATTTAATACGCACATCCAATGGATGCCATCGTGAGTCCTCAAATCCAAATCTTGCATCATCTCAATAATGGCTTCTTCAATTAATCAATAATCATGTATCAGCATCTACCATTTGCTTAGCAATGGCCCCGGTCATTCGCAATCATGTTGCAGTAAACAACATACAGTACAACAATAGCAACATGTATCGATTCAATAGGAAGAAAGGGTATTGATCTCACGGAATTAGCGCTGGGGACCGGTTCGCTCACGTTGTTTATTTGAGTACACTGATTTAAAGTTGAAATAAAGCTTTCGTCACATTTTATTGTCCTATGCTTTGTGGTACGAAAATTCAAATCATAATTTGCAGGAAGGCTTGAAACATAAAAGGCTTGAAAGCGGGAGCAGCGCTGATTTTGAGGGTGAAAAGAAGCGACAATATCGGCCGATATTGACTAATTCATGGTCTCCTATGAATGACCTCCGATTTAGGTCTGATACATGGCCTGACGACCTAACGCTCAATGGATCAAACATGATGCAGGTACTATACGAATGCCAGGTAAAGACATTCAGATCGCTAAATTCCGGCAAGGGATAAATGCTCAAGTACATTTGAAAGGCATATATATCCAGGCTGGTTTCCGCTTTCCAGAGTATCATCATGAAATTAAGCCATCTGTTTTACGCCTCTATTATCTCGTCTACTGCTTGGGCACACGCCGGCAAGTCGTGGGCATTCTACGCAAACTATAATGAAACGTTAGTGCCACTTTCCGGTGCCCCCCATGCAAGTGCGCAGAATTCAATGACCCTCCTATCTCATGGAGGCGCGTCTGAAGCCCCGACCGAATTCACTTTAACGGAAGACAACCACGTTTATGGCCCCAACCAGGAGGCGATAGAGCTTACCGAACCCATCATGGGTTTCGGCCCTTCAGCCAAACCAGCTGCTTTGCAAATGGATATCAATGGCAAGATTTTAAACGGACGCTTTTTTTCGTGCCACGCCCCTGGAGAAGAACAATTACGCTGGATTTACTACGAAATATGGGAGAGATACCGTGACCGGTGCATTGAGGTTGACATCCACCTTAAGCCTTATGAAAATGCTCCTGATCCACATGTGGTGACTGGGCCT
>NKZZ01001457.1:0-11774 GCA_002370815.1 Metschnikowia hamakuensis
TGCACTCATTTTACCCCATTTTATCATATTTTACCCGTTTTTATCATATTTTACACTATTTTATCATATTTTCTTTACTTATTTACTCCATTTTATCATTTTTTGCACTCATTTTACACTATTTTATCATATTTTACCCGTTTTTATCATTTTTTGCACTCATTTTACCCCATTTTATCATATTTTACCCGTTTTTATCATATTTTACACTATTTTATCATATTTTTTTTACTTATTTACTCCATTTTATCATTTTTTGCACTCATTTTACCCCATTTTATCATATTTTACCCGTTTTTATCATATTTTACACGATTTTGCCCCATTTTATCATTTTTTGCGCTCATTTTACCCCATTTTATCTTATTTTACCCGTTTTTATCATATTTTACACGATTTTGCCCCATTTTATCATTTTTTGCGCTCATTTTACCCCATTTTATCTTATTTTACCCGTTTTTATCATTTTTTGCACTCATTTTACCCCATTTTATCATATTTTACCCGTTTTTATCATTTTTTGCACTCATTTTACCCCATTTTATCATAGTTTACCCTATTTTACCCTATTTTCTTCACTTATTTACTCCATTTTATCATTTTTTGCACTCATTTTACCCCATTTTATCATATTTTACACTATTTTATCATTTTTTGCACTTATTTTATCATATTTTGTCATATTTTGTCATATTTTACCCTATTTTACCCTATTTTATCAAATTTTACCCTATTTTACCCTATCTTCTTCACTTATTTACTCCATTTTATCATTTTTTGCACTCATTTTACCCCATTTTATCATATTTTACCCGTTTTTATCATATTTTACACTATTTTACCCTATTTTACTCATATTTTACTCATCAATGCAACTAGCTGGCATTTGGACCACGAAAATAGGGTTCTAAATGTCCCCCCCTACTCCTGTGACCTATTCGGTAATGATAAGCAGTATATTAGGTATGGGCATGTATACAGGGATTACAAAAATTGGTTCAGGGTAGATCTTTACCTTTTACGTCCACCTGTTCCTGTTCTTGGATAGAGACCTACTGAAGAAAGAGAGAATAAAAGATAAGCTAATTAAGGATAGGCCATTGCACAGCCTTGTGATGACCCACTTCCATCAGTCTCCACGCCAGCACCAATACTCAGTTTGTACTCCAAGGACTTGACATTCAAGATCAACCAGTTCTATGCTAGAGCAAACAAGGTGCTTCTAAAGATGTTTTTCAAAGGCTACTTCTTCAACGACGTGATCTTCAACCTTCACAGAACATACTTGAATGAGTCTTTCCAAACCGACTGCTTTTTGGATGCTTCCTATCGTGACATTTTCTGAAGACATTTCTGAAGACATTTCTGAAGACATTTTCTTGAATTGAAATTGAAAATGATTGAATATGATTGAATATGATTGAATTATGACTGAATTCTTAAATTGAAGATGACTTTAGGGTGTACTGGTTTATTCCTAAAAGAATATCTGTACGGTTCCTAAAATTCCTGCACGGTTCCTATCTGTTCCTGTATGAATTAATATATTCCTGTGTAAATACTAGACTGTCCTGCACTAATCACTGTGTAATGATTCCTCTGAATTACTATAAAATCTTCAAAAATCTCTAAATCTCTAAATCTGTAAACTTCAGAAACTTCAGAAACTACTCAATCTCTAACTCTCTAAATCTCTAAAACTGTAAATCTTCGAATGTTCCAAAATAAAGAGGTAGCTGTTTAGAAGTCACTGTTTTTTTTTTTGAAGCTTCGTCGATTAACTACCTAATAACTAAACTAGCTACTGATAGTTCAATCGGATCATTTTGGCGGAGAAAACTTCGCTGGGCCAACGCGCGGCCTCCACCGAACGAATATCAATCGAGAATCGACGCTGCTTTTCGCGACATCCAATGCCACCACGGAATCATTGATCCTTAGGCATACGAGCGCGGTCACATTGTCGACCCCAATATCAACCCCTCCGACGTCACCACAAAGTTCAATAGTCTTCCCCAAATTCAATAGTCTTTCCCAAATTCAATAGTCTTTTCCTTTCTTTAATACATACCTTTCTTTATGAGATGGAATTCTGTTGAATATGTTTTGTGGTGTTAAACGGGAATAGATTTCTTAGTTCAAGAGAAATCACACTTCAGAATACTAAATCACATACCCAAATCAATCCTTGTAAACCCACAATCACCGAAGACACACCGACGGTACACTCTGTAGAAATAGGAGACACTAGTGAAATAGGAGTAGCGCTCTATTGCCCGCTAATGAAATGAGTGGTACTTGATGTACACTATGTAGTGTATGAGACAGTATGTAGTGAAAGAGAGTGGTGGAAAAAGAAGAGGAAAACGAGGGAAAACGAGGGGGGACTCCCGCATTTATATATTGGGGTGGTTGCAATTCGGTGCGGGGGTTTCCCAAGGTGCATATCGGGTGGCGACATGCGCGTGCATTGGCTGCGATTCCAAAAGATTATATAAGACCGCGATCCCCACAGAATACCTTCCCATACTTTTAAGTATTTCCTTTTTCCCTTCTTCCTTCTTCCATCCTTTTTTTTTCCATGAGAATATGCTGATAACATGGCAAACGCAATGTCGTATACTCCAACCATGGTACTGACTTTGACAGTATAGGAGTGTGAGGGATGGTTGACATGAGTGGACTGCCGATTGAATAGTCTGGACACAAGCTTAATCATGGAATTGTCCAAATCCTTCAATTCAAGAGGACTAACACTAGATAATACCCAATTCTTTTAACTCAAAGATAACGGTGTACATCTAGATTGCTTAGGTTCTACATGAAAATATCAAGAACATCAAATACCAAGAGAAATGAAGGCATGATAAACAGATTGCTTCTTCAAGTCAGGTTGCAAAGAGAGGTAACAACCACGAATCAACCCTCAGTTGAAAACTCCGGAAAGCGCACCAAGGCCACTAAAAAGGACTGTGTCCAACAAAAATCAAGGGCTGTGTCCAAAAACAAACAAACTAGGGGGCTCCGTCGGTAAAAACTTGATCAAAAAATCTCAAGTTAGTACCGTCGTCGATAGAACGGCTTAAAGTAAGCGACGTTCTTGCGAGCCAAATCTTCAGTAAGTTCTTGGAATAGAGGGACTTTAGTTTCAAAGTTTGTGCCTTCTGAACCCGTTATGCAATAATGGCAGATCTACCAGGCCAAAGTTTAGGGTCCAAGCCATGACTCGGGATAGTCAATTTTGGGCCTCCAAATCCCTAGATTGGAGTATCTGGATTAGAAAATCTCGCGCGTTTCACGAAATGTATGAACAGGCGAGATCTTGTGGCCTCACACTGTCTGCAGTCCCCATAGGTTTTAGATAACCGAATCTGAAATAACGCTGAAACAAGACCTTTATTTGTGTGATTGTGTTTTCAGGTGGTCATCAGTTTAACCTAAGAAAATTATTTATAGGTTGGTGGTGAATGTGGCTCTTGCTCTAGTTGACGGTTATATGCAGGAATCGGTTTAAAAAAGGGTTATGTGCAGGAATTTTTAAAAACGACCTACAAATGATCAATTTCAATCTTTCATGTAATAATATTATACAAAAGAAGGTCTGTTATATTTTAAGGCTTTATCTTATAGATCCTCTAATTCCTGTACTATTCCTGTGTAACTACTATCCTGTCCTGTGTAACTACTATACTGTCCTGTGTAAATACTATACTGTACTGTGTAAATACTTTACTGTCCTGTGTAAATACTTTACTGTCCTGTGTAACTACTATACTGTACTGTGTAAATACCATACTGTCCTGTGTAAACACCATACTGTTCGTGTAAATACCATACTGTCCTACTATCCTCTACTAATCCTACTGTTTCTGACCTGACCTGTACACAGTAGCCTCAATTTCTCGGTGGAAAGCCTATTTTTTCGCGGACAAGACCAGTCCGCCGGGAGTAGATGTCCGAAGTACGCGCACGCATTTACACGTAGACCCGTACACCAGGCATGGCCCGCATCGGCACCAAACCAAACCCTCAAGCCTCGCACACTCCTCCTCCACACTCTACAAGTTTCTTGAATACTCCTCGTTTGGCAGACTACCATGCTCTCTAACATAATTCGCATGCGCGGTGCCCGGCACATGTCGGCAGCGAGCCGGCTCAGCGCCGCCCAGGTGTTCAAGATGCCGGCCATGTCGCCCACCATGACCGAAGGAGGCATTGTGGCGTGGAAGTACAAGTCCGGCGACGAGTTTGCCGCTGGTGACGTTTTGCTTGAGGTCGAGACCGATAAGGCCACCATTGATGTGGAGGCCCAGGACGATGGTATCATGTGGGACATTTTGGTTAAGGATGGACAAACGGGTATTCCGGTGGGGAAGCCCATAGCGTTTTTGGCCGAGCCGGGGGATGATTTGAAGACTTTGGAAAGACCCTCGTTGGAATCCGAGGAATCCTTGGGCTCCTCGGAGGCAAAGGAGGACAAGAAGGAGAAGAAGGAGGAGAACAAGGCGCCCAAGGAGCCTAAGGTCCAGAAGCTGGAGAAGAAGGTGCAGAATGGTTCTGCAAAGGAGGGCTCTGTGGACAGCAAGGGATTTACCAAGGCTGACCCCGCCCAAAGATTGACTCCCGCTGTGGAGGTGTTATTGCACAGAAACCACATTTCCGCCGAAGATGCGCTTGAAAAGATCCCTGCCTCGGGCCCCAAAGGTCGGCTCTTGCTCGGAGACGTTTTGGCATACGTGGGCGAAATCCAGGCTTCGGCAGTTTCCAAAATCGCCCTGTACGTCAAGAGCAAGGAACACTTGGACCTTTCCAACATCAAGGTGGCCACGGTGGCCAAGAAAGACGCCGCCCAAAAGCCCGCTGAGAAACCAAAACCCACCAACGTGTTATCCATTGAATTCTCGTCGGAATTGGGCTCGGATATCTCCAAAGCAAAGTTCCAATATGCCTTTGAACGCGCCTTGGACTCGGCAAAGAGACAAACCTACGGCGTGCGGTTCCCCAACTACGCCCGGCTGCCTGTGGCTCTGGGTCTTTATGAAGATGACATTTTCGACGACTTGATGGTTGCTCCGGTGTCCAAGGAACGGTTTGTTGTGTCGGACATTGCATACCGGTTTTTGGGCGAATCCTCCCGTGGCCCTGTTGCCGGCGATGCGTTCGATGAGCTCTTGGGCTTGGCTCCAAAGCCCGTGGTGGTGGCTGATGCTTCTGCCTCGGTGACTGCCGTGGTTAGCTTCAAGGTGACCTTTGACGAGAAGTTGACGGACTCCAAGAAGTTTGTGGAGTACTTCCAAGATGCTTTGCTCTCGCAGATTCCAGCCAAGCAATTGATCATCCACCAATGAGCTTAAAGATGAAAGATCAAGCATCACCAAGATCAAACCCCAAAGATCACCCCAAAGATCATCCCGAAGATCATCCCAAAGATCCACCCAAAGATCAAACACCAATGATTAACCCAAAGATCAACCCAAATACCAAACATCACCAATGAATATGACTGGAAATTGGAACGATGATGGATCGTCATTACTCATCAAAGTTACCAAAGGTGATCGAGAAGTGATCGAGAAATGCTTGGTGGTGGGTTCTCGTGGTCCATCATGATCAGTGCCAATTTTCATCTGTTGAAAGGTTCCTTCGTCCAGCAGCGTCTTATAGAGCTGACGGTATCAATGAATGGATTCAATGGGGAAAAGCAACCCCCCAAATACTTGATACTTGGGGCTGGCGAAGACCATTAGCCAGTATCTGGTCTGAATGAAGTGGTGCTATACATCCAAAAACCAACATTGAGTTACTTTGGAAGTATACACTACCCCAGCATCGTGACCCAAGAGTGGGTGATTGATCCATCCATAGAATCCATTCTCCTTATAATTTGGGATTACAATAAAGTTCATACACTGTCCACTCCACTGTCCACTCCACTGTCCACTCCACTGTCCACCAAACCACTCTATACTTCTCTTCCAACTCAACTTGTCTCTGGTCGTGTCTCTTGAACAAAGAACCAGTAAATCCTTCTATTGTAATCTGTAGTTAGTACTCTAGTCCTGTCCAGTCCAGTCCAGTCCAGTCCTCTCCAGTCCAGTCCTGTCCTGTTCAGTATAACTGTCCTGTCTGGTGCACTCTCTGGTTAAGTCCAAATTCAGCGCTAGAGGAGCAATCGTTAACGGATCAATTAGTGGCATATCATCATCTGCTTTTATCCGGAAACATCGTGCAAATTCGATCATGAGTGTTGAACGTTCACTGCATGGCTAAAACCATTCTTAAGCTTTCAAACCTAAAGACAGGTGAGAATGTTTCTTGATTGTCAATACCCTCTTTCTGGAAGTTTCCCAACACCACAAGTCTTGCCAAACCACAAGTCTTGCTTTATATGCTTGCTTCTCCTTTAGTGAAGACCCATTTGGAACCTTTTTGGAACCTTTTTGGAACCTTTTTGGAACCTTTTTGGAACCTTTTTGGAACCTTTTTGGAACCTTTTTGGAACCGTTTTGGAACCTCTTGGAACCGATTGGCTTTCTTCCTTTTGGTAATTCAACCAACTCGAAGGTTTCGTTCTTGTCATGAGCACCCAACTCTTTGGAACCAAGCTTTTGCAGCGAATGGCTTGTTTATGACTCCTGGGGACTTCCTCAAAATCATCCAACTGAGCTTCTAGAGTCTGAGTATAATCAATCGTTAACGGATGTGTACTTGACTGTCCTGTTTGTCTAGTCGAGTGGTGAATTCGCATCCACTGGGCCGCATGTTCAATTAATACACCAAATGAGCGAACCTCGTTTCATCGCCTGTTGGTCGCACTATATCCTAGAGTTAGAAGTTTGGATATGGACGAGGTCCTTTGATTGGCTTTCGTGACTAGGGATTGTAGGGCGTGAAGGGTATAAAAAGGGCTGCGTTTCCCTGATTTCCAACGCCATCTTTTTTTGTATTCAACTCATAACATGGCTTCTTCATTGAAACAACGGCGGTTATAGTTCCTCAAAATAAGATATTCACATCTCTTTCGTTTTGTAACCCCAGAGTTGTTGTTTTGTATCCACTGAGTTGTTGTTTTGTATCCACTGAGTCGTTGATTGATGCTTTGGGTCGTTGATTGATGCTTTGGGTCGTTGTTGATGCTTTGGGTCGTTGTTGATGCTTTGAGTCGTTGTTGATGCTTTGAGTCGTTGTTGATGGATATCCCATAATTGTTTTGGATTTTTCAACCGAGGATTGGTTCGTGGGTGATACCTCTATTAGCAGCATGACTTGAATAAAAAAACTGTTGATCATGCCTTCATTTTTCTTGGTACTTGAATGTCCTTAGTATTTGAATGTATAACCTAGGAAGTCTAGGTGTCCATCGATCTCCATAAGGTTCAATAATTGAGTATTCTTTAGTGTTGGTCGTCTTGAACTTAAGGACTTTGGACAATTCCATGATTAGGCTTGTGTCCAAACTATTCAATCGGCAACTCATTGAACTATACTTCACACGGGAAAGGAAAAGGAAAAGGAAAAGGAAGAAGGAAAGGAAAAGGCAGAAGGAAGAAAGGACATTTAGAAATTCTAGAAATATTAGAAATACGGTGGGGAATCGCGGTCTTTTATATTCTTTTGGAATCGCAGCCAATGCACGCGCATGTCGCCACCCGATATGCACCCTGGGAAACCCCCGCACCGAATTGCAACCAACGCAATATATAAATGCGGGAGTCCCCCCTCGTTCCCCCCTCGTTCCCCCCCTTTTTCCACCACTCCCTTTCACTACATAGTGCCTCATACCCTACATAGTGTACTCTATTTCTCTAGTGTACTCTATTTCTCTAGTGTACTCTCTTTCACTAGTGTACCGTCGGTGATTTGTCTTTAGTGATTGTGGGTTTACCAGGATCGACTTTTATATGTGATTTAGTCTTCTTTAGTGGTGATCCTCATCAATTGAACAATCCCTTCATTGCCGGTTCAATACCACAACAAATATTTAACAGAATGGAATCTCTCAAAAAAAAGGTCATTTAGTGAATAAAGGAATATAACACTTCTTGAACTTTGGGAGAAGACTATTGAACTTTGGGAGAAGATTGAAGTTTGTGGTGACGTCGAATGGGTTGAGGTTGGGATTGAGAATGTGGCCGCGCTCCTGACCCACCTAAGGAACTAGAATATTAATTTCTAGGTGGTACCAAAAAAAAAAAAGTGGATTGACTTTCCTTTGAGATTTTGAAATCATCCAAAGTTATTGGTCACAATTCTCCAATTTAACGAGCCTTTGCAGTAAAATTCTACAATTTTACGAGACTTTGCATTGAAATTCTTTAATTCTACGAGACTGGGCATCAAATTTCTACAAATTTGGGGGTCTGTACAACATAATTCAGCAATTTTACGTTGCAAATTACTAATGTTCTAACTTTGCATTACATTTTTACAAATTTACGAGACTGTGCATTGAAATTCTACAAATTTACGAGACTATGCGTCAGAATTCTACAATTGTACGAGGCTTTGCATCAACATTCTACAATTTTACGACACTTTGCATTAAAACTCTACAACTTTACGAACCTTTACTGTAGAATGTTATAATTTTACGAGACGTTGCATTGAAATAACACAAATTTATGAGACTATGTTTCAGAATTTATCAATTTTACGAGTATGTACATCGAATTTCTACAATTTTACGAGAATATGCGTCAGAATTCTACAATTTTACGATACTTTGCAGTGAAATTGTACAAATTTACGAGACTATGCGTCACATTTCTACAATTTTACGAGACTATGCGTCAGAATTCCGCAATTTTACGAGACTATACATTTACGAGTTTCCTTTTTGGGAATCTACTAATGCACCTGCTTTTCTGGAATTCAAAACAGTACCTTTCCGAAACCCAAATTTACGATTCTTAAAATTCCCAGTGACGTTGGCTCAAAATCCTATGATTTATTAATTTAACGGCTCCACAGATCTTCATACTTGGGCCGATTTCAAGTCCACAAAAACACAAAATTTTAGATTTTTCGAATGTACAGTTTTACGAGTTTCCAGTTTCGGATTCAAGAATCTTGAAATCCACAAATTTACAATTCTACAAATTTAAAAACCGTCAAAAATACCCAAAATTCAGTCAAGAAAAATTATAAACGTCTATTAAATTGACAATTTTACGAGTCAAGAAAAGCCGTTTTTTCGAATGGAATCTACAAGACTTAAAAATAAACTCGAATTATTTTTCAAAGTCAAAATCTCTTATTTTTCCAGACCGCAAATTCACAAAATTTTGAAGTGCACTAATAAACAAATTCTTCAATCTACAGAATTTGAATCTACAATTTCCGAGTTTTTGCATTGAAATTGTAGAATTTTACGAGATTTTGCGTTACTATTCTACAATTTTACGAGATTTTGCATTGAAATTGTAGAATTTTACGAGTTTATGCATCAAAAACCTACAATTTTACGAGAATATGCTTCAAAAGGCTATAATTATACGAGTCCATGCGTCAAAATTCAACAATTTTACGAGTCCATGCGTCAGAATTCTATAATTTTACGAGATTTTGCANCTATAATTATACGAGTCCATGCGTCAAAATTCAACAATTTTACGAGTCCATGCGTCAGAATTCTATAATTTTACGAGATTTTGCATTGCAATTGTACAGTTTTACGAGACTACACATCAAATTTCCACAATTTTACGAGATTTTGCATTGAAATTGCATAATTTTACGAGGATATGCGTCAAAAACCTACAATTTTACGACACTATGCTTCAAAATTCTATAATTGTACGAGAATACACATTACATTTCTATGCTTTTACAATACTGTGCGTTGCTATTCTACTATTTTACGAGTCCATGCGTCAAAATTCAACTATTTTACGAGTCCATGCGTCAAAATCCAACAATTTTACGAGTTTATGCGTCAGAATCCTACAATTTTACGAGTTTATGCGTCAGAATCCTACAATTTTACGAGATTTTGCATTGGAATTGTATAATTTTACGAGAGTATGCGTTACTATTCTACAAATTTACGAGACCTTGCATCAAATTTCCACAATTTTACGCGTTTATGCATCAAATTTTCACAATTATACGAGACTACACTTTCATTTCTATGCTTTTACAATACTGTGCGTTGCTATTCTACTATTTTACGAGTTTATGCGTCAAAAACCTACAATTTTACGAGTTTATGCGTCAAAATCCAACAATTTTACGAGTTTATGCGTCAGAATCCTACAATTTTACGAGGCTAAAAAAATGCAAGTTACCTCTTTGGGAATCCCGAAATGGACCTGCTTACCTGAATCCACCTTCTAAAATATAGTAACTACCAGAAACCAAATTTACGAATCTAGAATCTACAAAAGCCCAGTACACCCTAAACTTCAATGTTTATAAACCCTTAAAAATTGTGGCTCGACAGAGCTTGTAAGATTAAAAATGGCCGATTACCGGACCACGCTTGTACAATTTCTTAGATTTTTCCAATGTCTAATTTTACCAGTTTCCAGTTTCGGATCCGACAATTTTCAAATTCACACATCGTCAGATTTACTCAAAACTCAGTTATTCAGACTTTCAAATGTTTATTAAAGCTACAATTTTACGAGACTTTACAGTGGAATTTCTGTAATTTTACGGGACTTTGCATTGAAATTGTAGAATTTTACGAGAATTTGCGTTACTATTGTACATTTTTACGAGTTAAGGCGTCTTAAATCCATAATTTTACGAGCTTACGCTTCAAAATTCTACAATTTTACGAGTCTTTGCATTGAAATTATACAATTTTACGATACTCTGCGTTAGAACTATGGAGTTTTACGGGACTTTGCATTGGAATTCTATAATTTTACGAGAGTATGCATAAAAACGCTACAATTATACGAGACCTTGCATCAAATTCCCACAATTTTACGAGACCTTGCATCAAATTCCCACAATTTTACGAGACTATGCATCAAATTTCTGTACTTTTACGAGACTATGCATCAAAATTCTTAAATTTCACGAGACGATAAAAACCTGCCGATCTCGAATTTGAAAAAACTATTCGTCCGAAAACTCAATTCTTATGGCAAGTTCTTGAATTCCACGAAATCCGCAAACACACGACTTTAAGGTTCCAAAATTACAATATCCATCTTTTTTCGTTATTAAAAAAACATACGTATTTTACCCAACTTCATAAAAACCGTCTCAAAAAATTACATTTTTGACTCTAAAAAAAATAGAAAAGTTACATTTTTACGATAATTTCTTATTTTGCGACTGCACATAATCGCGGCTCCACACACACAAAACAATAATTTTACCAGAATAAGTATCAGAATTCAACAATTCGACCCGAAATAAAAGAAACCCGAATAAAACTTAATTAAGAAAGAAAAAAAATAGGATTAATAGATGCGAGAAGAGAAGTTCTAATCTCAAAAGGTCCTAGATTAAATGAAAAGAACAAAACAGTAATTAATATAGGTATATCATTGATACTAAGCTTAACAGGATTAGATTTTATCGTAAAATTGGGACACATACCGCACGGGATCCGACTCCATCACTGTATAACTCTAGTTTTTTCGAGTATTACACAGGAATCGAATATACAGTAATCAAAGATGAATTGTGGATCCGGTATGCAGGGGCAGAATCCTGGAGTAGGTTCTGTTGCGCGTTAGCGCAGCTTTCGCGTAAGATGGAACACTTATCTCGTTGTTCTTCAATAACTCTCACAAGTGTGGAACTTCAGTAACCAC
>NKZZ01001459.1:0-42143 GCA_002370815.1 Metschnikowia hamakuensis
GAATGACATTGACTTGAGAAAACGTTACTACGGAGAGAAGGTGCAGTCCAAGGAGATCTCCACCACAACTTCCGACTGGGACTCTTTGCCCGTTGAACAAGTGGTGAAGCAAGCTAAGGTTGAGGAAAGACAGGTGAATGCAGAGAAGGAAGCTCAAAAGGACAAGACCAAGGACAGTACTAAGTCCAGCTCCAATGGATCCAAACAAAATGTCACTGGTGTTTCTGGAGCGTCTACCGGCGTGGCTACTGCAGACAAACTGACCTTAGTCAATAGGTCGGACCGGTTGAGTGAGCTTGAAAGCAAGAAGAAGGAATTGGAGGAAAAGAAGAAGGAGTTGGCTCTGAAGTACACCTTGGAGTCGCAGATGAATACCGGAGATCTGATCATTAACGTGCCTAGCGATGCTGGTCCTTCACAACAGGCCATCATCGATGGAGACAACCATATTTCAATGGATGATGTCAAGGATATCGAGAGAAGATTGAGTCAAAACGAGGCCAACAACACCGAGAAGAAGTCTAGCCAGAAAGAGCCTCAAGTTGAGAAGGAGGAGAGCAAGGAGACTGGTGAACGTGAGACCACCGCCTCGAAGAACCATGAAACTGGTCCTACTTCCAGAGAGCTGTCGGACTCTGTTACGCCCAAAGAAACCAAGCCATCCAAGAAAAAGAGCTTGAAGAAGATCTTTAAGAAAACTTGAAGAAGATCTTTAAGAAAACTTGAAAAAGATCTTTAAGGGTAATGAACGTTACTTAAGAAATGAACTGCCAGTTACAGTCACTTACAGAGTACACATCTAACGTGTTACTAAACGTAGTCAAAGCTAAATGTAGTCACAGTAGCCTTTTGATTTATAATGGAGTCAATAGCATTATGGGTTAGTGTCCGTTTCTGGGTGGTCTGGCCCCAAAGATGGAGCTGCCCACACGCACACTGGTGGAGCCTTGAGCAATGGCAGCAGTAAAGTCAGCACTCATGCCCATACTCAAATCAAGAGCTATGTCCGAGTACTTGTCAGCCAAAATCCGCTTCAATTCAGCCAACGCCTCAAAGTCCTTGTTGATTCCAGACTCGGAGCTGGACTCAGTAAATGAGCCAATGGTCATTAAACCAAGGAAGTTCAAACACGTCGCTTCTTTCTGGAGGTACTCCACCGACTCATAGACCTCGTCCAAGTTGTCGAGTCGGTACCCCGATTTCTGGTCTTCGTTGGATGTGTTCACCTGCAAATACACATTGATGGGCAGAAGTCCCGACTGGGCACGGGCCGCCTGGAGTTTCTGGCACTTCTTCAATGAGTCAATGGTCTCCACCGCATAGAGGCTTTCGATGTCACGGCCCAAGTCCTTGCATTTGCCCGATTGCAAGCCTCCGATAAAGTGCCACTTGATATCCTTGGGGAGCTCCTTAGCCTTGGCCACCAATTCCTGGACGTAGTTCTCTCCAAAATGGCGGACTCCGTGGTTGTACAAACCCATGATATCGGAAGAGGGCTTGAGTTTGGATACGGCCACTAGGGTTACGGGCTGGGACGTGGCGGCGCTGTTGACCTGGCTTAAGATGTGCTCGTAGTTGTGGATGAGCTCTTGTTGTCTCTCTGGAGTGGGCTGGGGATACGACATGTGGATATTTCTTGTGTTCTTGAAGTAATGGGATGTTTTGATATGGGTTTGGATATTTGGAGGTTGGAGGGGATGTAAAAAAATGCCTTGCTTTGGGACTGTTCTAACACAGCGAAACATGGAGCTGGGAAACCAGAGATTCGGATGCGAAAAAAGAAAGCTCCGCGACGGGGAATTGAACCCCGGTCTACCACGCGACAAGCGGTAATTCTAGCCACTAAACTATCACGGATTTTGTTGAAAAATTAGGTTAGCTAGACATTATCAGCACGTGGAGTACATATGTATTTCAGCGGTGGGTAGGAGTAGTTTACATCCAAAATTAAAAGTTTTTCACCTCATTGTACAAATAAAGCAATAAACATCAATTAACTTACAGCACCAGTGGATCAAGACTGTTCTTTCTTGGTAGCCCAGAGATCTAGAAAAGAATGTTACCCCAAGGTTGGGGCTATATCTGCAGTCCACGCAGGCCAAACCGAAAAAATTCTGAAAAGCACTGCGACTAACATCTCATCGGAGCATACGTACTCACCATGACCGACTCCGTTTACACCGGCAACGACTTTGACGAAAAAGTCAGAAAACAGGTGGAGTTCTACTTCTCCGACTCCAACCTCCAATCGGACAAGTTCTTGTGGAGAATCTACGAGGCTAACGATGGCTGGGTGGAATTGAAGACCATCTTGACCTTTGGCCGTATGAGACAATACCGTCCCGAGGAGAGGGTGATTGCAGCATTGAAGGAATCTGACAAGCTCACGTTATCGCCCAACGAAGACCTGATCAAGAGAAAGGACCCATTGAAGGAGTTCAGCGAGATCAAAAACACCCGGAAGAGAAACTCCGTGCACATCGAGGGATTCCCCACGGAATTGAGCCAGGAGGACGTGGAGACCTGGTTCAACACCAAGATCGTGCCCAACTTGCCCAAGGAGAAGAGCTTGTGCTCGATTCGTCGGATCAGATCCAGAGCCAACAAGGAGTTTTTTGGCGTGGTTGACGTGGAGTTCCACACGCTCGAGGACGCCGAGTACTTTTTGAGTATTTCCGTCAACTACAACGACGGAATCGTGTCGGAGGACAAGGTGGAGGACAAGAAGGATCTTTTGAAGAAGATGTCGCTCTTGACCTTCAGGCAAATGCGCGAGTCTGGCAAGAGATTTGGCGTCAACGACGTGACCAAGAGACGCAACTCTTTTAAGGACAACAACAGGAAGAAGATGAGAAACGTGGGCAAGAAGGACGACAAGGAGGAGGATGTCAAGGAGGAGGATGTCAAGGAGGAGGATGTCAAGGAGGAGGATGTCAAGGAGAACGGGGAGAAAGAAGTGAAGGAAGAGAAAGAAGTCAAGGAGGAGAAGGAAGTGAAGGAGGAGAAGGAAGTGAAGGAGGAGAAAGAAGTGAAGGAGAACGAGGAGAAAGCAGAAAAAGAGGAATAAGCCTGGCAGATCTTTTATAGACACGAACACTCGCCAATATAAGTCAGTATAGTAAACAAGCACCCGGCTGGATTCTCATAACCAACATTAGTTGGTCACCTACTTATAATAAGTAATATTATGTAGACCAGTAATTATAGGTATTAATGGGTACATGTATAGAGTGCCACATACCATACAGAATCCGGTACGAGTTTATGGTAATACACCACACTGTACCCTAAATAATCTGTACACTAAATACTCTGTACAACCATATATGTACATTGCAGAACATTGTCACACTAACCAAGGAAAAGGCTTCAGGACTTTTCATTTCATGGATATGAAGGAGTTAATCTTCTTTATTATCCTCATGATGGAAGGACATGACGTGACACTGATTATCAAAGCCTTTGGAAATACTCTTCAAAAGGAGATTATTGGTCTTCCTAACAAAGAAACCTCAGAAAAAAAACGTGAAAATTATATTGCTGAAATGAGGGATAGTCTTGGAGAACAACAAAACACGATGAGTATTGATTTTCATTGCTCAAGAATCCTCAAGAACCCTTTTAACATCGAATTCGGTCATTTAAATTTATAAGAACCCAACCATTTGGATTTCGTTTCCAAAGATCTTTTTCTTTCTTTCTCTCTCTCCTTCTCTCTCTCTTTCTCGCTCTTTTTCTCTCTGTTCAGAACAAGACAGACTTCAAAGACTATCCCCAGAAGAGACCAAAATTTGATATGTCAAAGGCCAGATGCCGGATCTGCAAGAAACTTGGTCATACACCCAGATTTTGCAAAGAACTGAGGAAACCAAGAGATGAATATGTACTGAATGAACAGAATGCACTGTATCTACCACGTGAAGTGGTCTTTGTATGGGACTCAGGTAGTGCAGTACATCTTGTGAACAACTTGGATTTCTATCAGACGTTCTATGAAGAGAAGCGTTTCTTTAAGGCTGCCAACGACACACCCATGGAATGTGCTGGAAATGGCACAGTGTTAATTCAAGTGGTATTAAACAGAAGAAGAGTGTTATTGACAAAGGTATACTACTATCCAAAAGGAGAGAACATCTTCACACCATCTTCAAAGGAATAAGATCTCCCTACTGACTCTATTTGTTATAAAATTAGCACACGACAAGACAAGGTAGTTCTTGGTGATGATACTAAAGAAATGAAGAAAAGGAGACTTTCTTAGAATTGATACCTTGTAAATTATATTATTGATATACCCTACTATATGTACCAATATGCTTATTGATATAAGATAACATACCTACTATATACAAACCTACTATATTTATTTAGATCTCTACTTCACCAATGTCTTGTTTATCTAGTCTCGTACACCCCAAGCCAAATTTACCCGGTGTAAGAGTAGACAGCAGATGTGTAATACATATGATTAATATATTAACGTCTAATTATTATAATTAATATGATTAAACAGCACCCTGTCCGATTTTCTTCAACTCCTTGTAGTACTCTTAGGGGTTTCCCTGGGAGCAGATTTCCTGGATTTTCAACACCACCTGGCGATTCTTGCGTTTCTTCTCTTCACGCTTCTTCTGTGCAGTGAGTGCGGCCATCTTGGCATCACGCACTGTTTCTGGGCCGGCTTATCCTCTTCATTATTTCGTAAAATTAATAGAATCAGTATATGATTTTTCATCAATATGAAATACAGTAATGCGTCTATTTATATTATTTATGTGATAATTAACAATCCACTCACCAATCCACACATTGAAAAACTATCTTATACGTTCAATAATAAGAATATTCAATGTGGTACTTTGATCAGCTACCTGGAGTAGTATATACGTATACTTATAGATTGGCACCAGGTACTAGAGAAAAGAGTCAGAAAAAGAGAAAGTCTAGATGATACATATTGGAGAGTACAATAGAGGTATATAGTATTCTATATATGTGAAGGAGAGTATAGGTATAGAGTAGAGTGGTATAGAGAGATTTCACGTCAGGGTATAGTTGTAGAATGGAAGTACAAGAAAACGAATTGTCTTAACCATTAGACTATTAACTCATTATGCCTTTGGAAAGAATTGAACTTACACTAGTCGCGCTTCAAGCGAATGCTCTACCATTTAAGCTACAAAAGCAAAACAAGAGTAAGTACAATCGAACTACTATTAAGTGATACTCTTATAAGTTATACTCTTATAAGTTATATAGGAAATGAACCTATGTCTCAGTTGTGTAAGAACTATGATACCACTAAACTAGTAACGGAACCACAACCTGCATATAATACGAAAGCGATCATTAAAGCAAATAAACCACAAGCTTCTGCTAATGCAAAACCTAAAATAGCTTGAGGAAATAATGTTGAGCGTAGTGAAGGGTTACGAGAAGTACCATTAATTATAGCTACGAAAACTAAAGCTATAGCTATTGATGATCCACCTAAAAAAACTATAGTTCTATTGCATATTATTTCATTATCATACCTTTGATAAATATTCTTCAACTATACATATTTGTTTTACCAATTATATTATCTATATATATTTAACCTACTCACCTATAATTTCAATTTTAGGTGATGGCCGCCTAGATGGTCTATATTATAGGTTGTAATAAAGATTAATTAATTAATATCATATCTATAGTGGTTGTAAACCGTTTAATTAAAATTTAGTATAAATTTAATTTTTCGGGTATAATTTTATCTTTGATTCTTTAAATTTATGACGATTGATTAATTGAAATTAATGATTACATAATATATTTATACGTTAAGAGAATTGGTAGTAGAGAGAGTTATAGTAGAGTCAAGATGAGAGTATAGATGTTGTCAGTGTGTAGGATAGGCTTCATACCATTCAGATAGTCAGGACAGATTTTAGTCAGTGTAGTATTCTATACTCCTCTTACAATACTGGTATACTAGAGCCACTTTACAATAGAGTACCACATTCTTCTGATATATTGGTCAAATATTACTACTACTATATACTACAATATACTACAATACTACTATATACTACTATGTACTACTATACTATATTATAATCTTAAGGTGGAAGTGGCCACGCTCACGAAGATTTTAAAGCAAACGCCGCCCGAACTCCATGATTTGGCGTCTGAAAATGTGCAATTGAAGCAAGAAATCTTGCGGCTTTCCAACCATGCCCAGGAGGTTTCCCGGGCTCAAGATTCCGCTGGGTTGCATGCAAAACTCCAGGAAAAAGAGTCCCAGATCCAGAATCTCCAGCACCGGATCCAACAGCACCAAAATGAGTTCCGAACGCCGCCGGAATTGCTTGAACAGCTTGAATTCCTTAAAGGGGAGAACCAGAAGTTGATTCGTCGGTTGGAAGCCGAGAGAACTGCCGAGAAAACCACTTTTTCTCCCGGAAAAATGGGCGTTTTGGAGTCTGAAAACAATGAGCTTAAAACAGAGCTCTATGGACTCAAACAACAGGCGTTGGAGGTGCCTAAAGAAGCCCAGGCCCGAATAGAACGAGCAGAACAACAAGCTCGGATTCAAGCACAGCAAATCGAGGATTTGAACAAGGAAATCCGGTCGAAATCCGCTGAAATCCGGTCCAAGTCCGCTGAAATCATGTCCAAAGTGGTTGAACTAGAGACAATTAAAAATTCCACGGGTGTTCAATCGCCAGCAGAAACCAGTTTGGAGAGAGAGCTTGAATTGGAACTACTATATACTAAATACTATATACCACTTTGAATTTGGAACGTGTAGCTCGGAATATATAAGGACGCATCCCCACTGTAGTGTAGCCCCCTTTTACACCAAGGAACTTGAGCTCTACGCTGAACAGTATTCTGTCTTGGCTGAAATTTACTCTGAAAAAAATCACTGGTTGGATTTCCTTGATACTCTTTGGCACCCATTGTCCCCTTTTTCATTAGGATGGCCAGCTAAGTGGCTTTATTATCATAAAAAGTGCTTGAAAAAGCTTGAAATTCTTAGACTACGGGTCCTTTTTTAGACTCTTTAACTTTTTTAGAGTCATAGAAACTGTGGATTTATAAACTCGTAAAAGTGTAGCCTTGCGGTTTTTGAGAGTCGCCAATTTATCGACTGCTAAATTTATAGTGGTAAATATACGGATTCCGAGTGGGGAAACTACAACGGCGAAAAATATCTAGATAACAAGAGTTTTAAAAAATGTACGCAATTCGTGTATCCACAACAAGGAAGACTTAAAGCGGACTCAAACCATGTGTTATTGATATAGCTAGATAATTAGAACAAGCAACGATGGAAACAGAGCGTGCCAGGCGAAACCCAAGAAGCAACGCCAAATATCCGCATGGTCTACAACCATATGAAAGATTAGTATATTAAATAAAAGATTCAATCATAGAATGACTGTTCTTGGCCATGACACGTGCAGAGGTTATTATACTATTATAGTATATACTACTACTACTACTACTACTACTATACTTTATACTATATACTGTTTATATGATTCGTAAATACTGGTGTCTCATACTCTTCTGGATTGAACCGGAGAGTAGGGGGAGAGTAAGTATTCGGGAGACCATTATTATGTTACTATGGCTCTACGGCACGTCCCATGTACTTGTTTCAAGTCACCGCCGGATCAATACACTACTGAATACTAACTGTGTATACTTCGCCTACTTCTATACACAACAGGTAACACTATTGTGATGGCATTTGAGGTGCAGTAGAGCTTCCACTAGACAAGTATGATATAGTTTAGGAGCTGCTGATGTCCATACTTAAGGTCTGCCTGGAATATGGGTAAATCCTTTGGTCTTCGGGTGTGTGGAGTCAAATCCACGGCTCCTTTCAAAATGTGGTGAAAGTCAAAATTCGATAACTATAGTGGGTATGAATTGAAAGAGTCAGTACGTTGAATAAGGTGGAGCAGATTGTGAGGGCTCTACTTTCACCATTTCATAATTACAAAAGGTTTTTTTCAAAAAGATTACTAAAAACTTTTTAAATGATTACTGAAACATTTTGACATGATTACTCCCGAATTTGATCTTCCAAGACATGCACACCTAAAAACCAGCCTTAGATTACATAATCAAAGTACTGGTTACGTTTCTTGATACCAATTACCTGATAAGTGGTGTTTTTGTGGGGGATTGCATTAGTGGCTTATGCTCCAGACGAAAGGATAATATCTGACAAATCTATATGAGATGAAACGAAAATGGACTAATTTCGTGCACTGCTTTACACCCCCGGATTCTAATAATCCCATCCATAGTCTATTATTCTTAGCATTCCTCAAAATGCCCATATTATAAGTATACCGATTTGTAGGATGGTCTAGTAGTCCTGTACTGTAACTCCTAAACATTGTGTATCTCTTTGAAGTAAATAGATTAATTGGGATAATTTTATGTATGGATGCACTGAATGGTGTTCCGAGGGCAGCGCACCCGTACACCAGACAAGGTCAGCAGAAAAAGGGCCAACGCAATACGCTCTTTTTTTCAATGTTTTATGATATAAAATAGTGTTTTGGAATGCTGGAATTCCGGAGACATTCTCAGGTTTTTAGAGGACTTACAAATAGTGTGTGGATGGTTTTAGCTGGGGTACTTTCACCAAGAGCTCAGTTCCGAGGGTCCTTTCCGAGGCACCCTGTTTCGCACCCATTTACGGTATACGGTGTAGTTTTTTCAGTGTAGTTCAGATGTTTCAGGATTGTTTCAGGATTGTTCGTGTGTCGTAATGTCAAAAACTGACATGGCTGCAACTACAACTTATAAATTCTTTATTGAATATGGTCAAATGAGTGGAGTGGTCCTATCTTTTCTGTTGAAATTTTATAATTGTAAGTCTTTGGTGGCATTCGTGAAGAGAAGATCGAGCTTATTAGAGGTCTGAAGCTTCACGCCAAAGTGGTTCAGAAACCAGTGAAGTCCATCGATACTCAGCATTCAACAGCATCTGTATGATCTGATAGAATATAATACATCTAATACTAGAAGACAAGAACGAGCGTATGAGATTGATAGGTGGCCTTTTTTCCGGCACTAAAAGAGTAATGGTGTATTGGATATGATGGGGTTAAAAGTGTTGCCGATCCTGCATATAGACCGCTTTCTACTTCCCAGTCTGAGTCCAAAAGTTTCCCACTCCCTTTATTTCAGTCCATAATCTTTACAGACAGTCTAGCGGTCTAACTCGCGAATACCGAAACTTGTGAAATAATGCAGGCGTACAGGTATACTTCAGACAGGGTGCACTCATGGTGACTACTTGAAACAATGATGAAACAATAGTATGCAGTAATGCTAGAATATAAACGACTTTTATAATATCGTAGAGTGAATACCACACATAGCGTGATTTTTAGTATGGGGTAGGTCAATCCCAGGATACGTAGGTGCAGGTGCAGTACAGGTATAGCATACAGTCTAGACTACAGACACACTTCAGAGTACATACATTTCCGACAAAAATATTACAGATTCCACACATACAATACTTTATAACATATTTTATACTCTAGAATAAATGTCAATCGTGGCGGATTGGTAATGGTGATGATCGGTGTGGGTGACGCGTGCACGTGCACATGGCAGTACGCGACGCGTAAACCACTGCTCTCTTCTCAGCTACTCCCCAGACATGCCAACAGAAACCGACGCCGGCACCAAGGACTGGCTTGCCAAGAAATTTGGCGTGCGTGATGACCATGTGCTCTCCAAGCTTCTGGCCCTCAAAAGCTTGTACAACCTCTCCAACGACGACACGTTCATCCAATGGGAGTCGTTTGTGGTGACGCAGGAAAACGGTGACTTGGAAGTGAGTCCTGCTGGAATCGAAAAGTTCCAGGCTTATTTGCAAGAATCCATATTCAACTCGAACGAGAGACGGACCCCGGCGGTGAAGAAAGTCCGGGATGTTTCTGCCAAACGTCAAATGATGGACTTTTCGTCGAGTCCTGGAAAGGCACTTCCACGAACACCCCAGCTCAAGAGGAAACGGCCCACGTTATCAAGTGAACCTAACTTGCTTAGTGAACCCGGTTTGACCAGTGAACCCAATTTGGCTAGTGAACCCAATTCTTCTCCGTCCAAATCGGGTCTTGGTGCTGTGAAAAGCTCTCAGGCGGACCTCATGTCCAGTCCCAAAACTGCCCCTGTGTCTGCCGAATCCAATACCATTGTGGAATCGTTGAACCCGCAATTGGAGTTTTCATCGTTTGCTGAAAAAGTCCAGCTTTCTGCCAACTTTGATGCTGAAAAGTTCAAGTTCAGAACCATGGCCATGAAACTTCTCGAGAGTGCTGATGTCTTGGATGAGCAAATCGATTCTGTGAGTCTGCAGATCCTGGAGGCCTATAAATCCACAGGTCTTCTGTTGAGCAACCCGTGTATGAGCTCCCAGTTTGATGTCATCTGCTGTGGACGGATTGTCCCTGATTCTCCGCTCTATGATGCGCTGAAACTCCAGGTTTTGAACGACAAGTCGCTTTACTTGGAAACTTCCCGTTTGGGTGGTATTGGACAACGTATTCCGTTGGACTTTGCGTCTCTCACCGAGTACTCGTTCTTCCCGGGCCAGATTGTTGCACTCAAGGGTAGAAACCCAACAGGACGGACGTTCGTGGTCAACGAGGTGCTTGAATTACCTCTGCTCGGGGCTCCTGTGTCCTCTCTTTCAGAATTGAACGAGTACCATTCCTCGAAGGAATCCTCCAAGGTCTTTGTTGCTGCTGGGCCTTTCTCCAACCTGCAGGTTTTGAACTATAACAAACTCCGCTCATTGGTGGAGCTCATCAACACATCCATCAGGCCGCAGGTGGTCATATTGCTTGGGCCGTTCCTTGACCTATCCAATAAAGCCGTGCAACTGGGCGATGTCGAGTTGGACGGTGTGCCTGCACAGCAACAGCCCAGGAACTTGGATGAGCTTTTCAAGAGCCTCGTGGCGCCGATTTTAAAGACCATCGACTCTTCAATCCAAGTGATTTTGATTCCTTCGCAAACTGATGCCATCAACAAACACGCTTCGTATCCACAGACACCATTTGACCGGAAAAAGCTTGGGCTACCCAAGAACTTCAAGTGTTTCCCCAACCCCAGTGGGTTTTCCATTAACGAGGTGATGTTTGGAACGTCTAATGTGGATGTCTTCAAGGACTTGAAGGATGTGCACAAATTGAACAACTCGGGCAATAGCAAGGTGTCGTCCAACCGGTTCGACCGCATCGCCAACCATATCTTCCAGCAGAGAAGGTACTATCCGGTATTCCCCGGGTCCATAAGGTTTGCTAATACCCAAAAGAAGGAAAAGGAAGACACGTCTAATTTAAGGGAAGGGCTCATGGCCGAGGAGCTTGCAGACACAGAAATCGGAGGTGCATGTCTCGAAGTGCCATACTCGGGGCTCACAGAGATGTCGGACTCGCTACCCGACATTGTGATTCTTCCATCGGAATTGAAGTTCTTTGCCAAGGTCACGCGAGGCGTGGTGGTGATCAACCCAGGCCAGTTCATCCGGCCTTCCAAGGATGCATCTAGAGAAGACGGCAGTTATGCAGTACTCAGCGTGAAGCCAGCTGATCCATCAGAGCCTGATAATGTGGACCAGGTGGAGAACTCGGACCATTACTACCATAACATCTATAAGAGATGCAGAGTGGATATATGGAAGAGTTGAGTGATGGTTAGTAATGGGGCTAGACTAATTTTTAAATTGACACAGAAATGGGATATTCTTTTATAATAAGTATGAAAATCAGAAACTGATGCTTGAGTATGTCTGTGAGTATGTGTTGTCAGTATGACTCGAATCGACGGCTTGATTTGGGGGAAATTCTCGTTGATCTGTCTTATACACTGTACCAGCCATTGTATAATTACTCACTTCCATTTGGGGAAATGTAGCCCTATTTCTGGAGAATCTTTTCGACATCCACTATAGCTCTTTTCAAATTCCACATCGTCGGGACAATATCATTCTGAAAGCCAGATAGAGAGGGATTGTGGTTTCATAAACAGAAGTTTCAGCAAGAGATGGAAAAGAATAAGTAAGGATTGGAGAAGTCAGTGGGACTGATAAAGAAAAGTAAAGGAAAAGTTGAGAAAAAGTAAGGAAAAGTTGCAAGGGGGAGGAGGTCTCTTTATAGGCAATTCCCCACTTCTCACCCCGCCCTGTTTATTTGCAGCCACCGACCATGCAGGACAGATGTGCTGCGGAATATAAAAGGCAGCGCATTCCCCTTATTCCAAGCAATATAAAAAAAAGACTAGCCAGTATGCTAGACCTGGACTTTTTGAACTGATAGTTTGGCAAGTTACTCAAGGCGCTGGCTCTTTTCCCGAACTCTTACATTCTCTCCACTACTTCCCTTTTTCATCCCAACTTGGTTCTTGACTGACATACTGGCTTGTTACAAACTGGTACTCAACGGATTTACAAAGATCATCCTTGACTGCGTTTTCATTACGTGACTGAATCAAAAGGGCTTGGAATTTACTTCATCAGGGCTTAAGCTGGGTGCAGCGAGAAGTATGACCGGGTCTAGTGTTTGGCGGCATGTTGTGTTTACCAATGAGCAATATTTCAATTGATCAAGTACACTGAAAAAGACAATTGAACATTTCCCACCCGCTTAACAGGAACATTTGTCATTCAAGAAAAAAAAGAGATTTGCTGGTGAAGCTTATTGGGTCTCCCTTGATCAGTTTATTTGAACAAAACCCTAATAAGCCTCATAGCTCTTGTGCGGAGTTCGATGAATCCTCTCAATAAAGCCATATCTTCGGAAATCAATTTTCACTCTCAGATTTCATTTTCCTTACATGGTTCTTTGAAAAGCTTTTGTTTCTGAAAGACTTCCGTGCAGTTACACTGGTTTTTGCAGCTGATTAAAGAGACTAACTAGAGTCAGGCACTCTAAAAAAGGGTTAGTTGCGTGAACCACAGCCACGTGTCTTTAAATATTCGTCCAGCTCTCCTAAGGTTTCAATACGTGGTGATATATCCAGATTTACACAATTTAGCGGTGTAAAATTCCATGGGGGTGATGGTCTGGTCTTTGATGGCTTCTACCACTTCATCACGTGATGCCTGGAACCACGCACGCGGCTCACCAAAATATGTACTATAACGCGATCCAGACACACTGTTGATCCATGTTGACTAGAGCTCCAACCGCAGCAATGTGCCGGAGAATAGTCCGGGACAGTGTTATGAAGTTGAGCAGTCTTGGTACAGCTCTTCCTGCGGTTCCGATCAAGCTACGTGATTATCAGGTCACAGCAGTGAACAGTGTTCTTGACGCACTAGATTCCGGCATCTCTAGACCGGCAGTGGTGCTAGCCACCGGCGGAGGGAAAACTGTGGTGATTTCCAACCTTATTCCTCAGATTCGGGGTGAAAACCCAAACCGCACAAAGACCTTGGTCTTGGCCCATAAAGAAGAGTTGATTCGACAAGCCGCAAAAACTATAAGTGAAGTTAACCCGAACTTGCAGGTAGATGTCGATATGCACAAACTTACGCCTTCGGAAAATTCAGATGTTATCGTTGGCTCGGTCCCCACATTAGTCCGGATGTCGAGGCTTAGTAAGTATAATCCGGATGAGTTCAAGGCCATTATTCTTGATGAGTGCCACCATGCCACAGCAAGTTCGTGGACCAAAATCCTCAACTATTTCAATGCGCTCGATGACCTGAAAATCCCTGTTTTGGGCTTCACGGCCACGTTCGAGCGGTCCGACGGTATAGCCTTGGCCCGGGTCTTTCAGAAAGTGGTTTATGAACGGAATATATTCCAGATGGTGTCGAATGGCGAGTTGTGTGACGCTCGCTTTTCAGTCATGAAAGTGGATCTTGAGCTTGATGATGTCAAGGTATCTGGAGGTGATTTTATGCCATCGAAGCTATCGGCGGCCGTGAACAGAGAAAACATCAATTTGCAGGTGACCTTGGCGTACAAAAAGCTTCAGAAGGAGCACCTGCTCAAATCCACATTGGTATTTTGCGTGGATGTGGAACATTGCAGAACACTCTGTGGAGTTCTCCAGGCCAATGGGGTCAATGCACAGTATGTGACGGGGAACACAGTGAAACACGAGCGAAAAGCCATTTTGGACGACTTCAAAGCAGGCAAAATCCAGGTGCTTTGCAATGTGCTTGTGTTCACCGAGGGCACGGATATTCCCAACATCGACTCCTTGATCTTGGCCAGACCCACCAAATCAAGGCCTCTCTTGACGCAAATGATTGGCCGTGGATTGCGATTGCACAAAGGAAAGGATTATTGCCATATCATCGACTTGGCTGGAACCATGAAGTTGGGAGTACTGTCAGTGCCGCTTTTGTTCGGACTTAAGGATGACCATGATTTCTCCAAAAAGACTTTCAAGGACCTAAAAGAGGAAAAGGAAGAATTGAGCGAAGCCGAGAATCAGGCAGCAGCTAACGCCCGGGCTTTGAGCGTTGAAAAAACACTCCAGCTTCAAAACGAAATCGCAGCCCAAGATGTGGTCTTCGACTCAGTCGATGGCTTTGCTTCCATGTTCAACAAAGGCGGTATCGCCAACACCGATACTGACGAAACACACACGTTTTTCAGAGAAGACTTCCATGACTGGGTGCGGCTCGAATATGACTTGTGGGGACTCCAATTAGGTTCCAACGACGAGTATTGCACCATTGAGCGGAGCAAAAAAGACGGCCTGTTTTCTCTTTATATGGAACGCAGGTTGCTGAACTCCGAGAGAGCAGCCAAGAACTACAAAATAGGACGCACCCACAGGGAACAAATCAACACCGGCAGTTTACCTAGCATGCTTGCCTCGGCAAACACCATCAAAAACAATGCGATCCGGCTTCGCCGCTATCAAAATGGGAAAAAATCGGTGACGACTCGGCAAGTCGAATGCATCGTCTCGCTTCTCGAAGCCAAGGTGCAGACACTATATGGGCAAGGAAGTTTGGAACGCTTGAAGAAGAAAATTTCCGCATTTCCCATGCTGAGAGCATCGCTGCTTATTTTCGCAGCCACGTATTCCAAGAAATGTTTATGGGTGCAGTGGGAGTTGCAAAAGCTTCTTGGTCCAACCAAGCAACAACAGACCCAAAAATTGCGCTTGACGAAACAACTTGAAAAGTTGCAGCTCTCCGAGCCTTCAACATTGAGCGGTTTGGAATAGCCAGGTGCAAAAAAAAAAAAAAAAAAAAATTTGAAATCGACATGCTGGCTCAGGTCAATAAATCGACCTGTTGACACAGGATTAATAGAATGTCGAATCGGGAACCAAATTTCCTGGGCCTTTTCGGTCAATGAAATTATTCATGTAACCACATTTATCATGAACAAACATATCGCATCATGCCGCGAAATACAACTGACTCGATGAAAATAGGACTATTTCCCATGTTTCGGAGAAAAGGTGGATGACTAGAGAACAAAATAGCCAAACTTACAATCACTCCAATTTTGACGACTTAATTGAACCTATAAAGATTCTAAGGATTGGCTATATGTGTTTTCAATAAACGGTTATGGTATAAGATTTCTCTGAGGAACTAACTCCACATTTTCTAAGAAGTACATGCACTTTTTCAGAAATTAGAAATTATCTTATAAGTGTATATCCTATGAGTTGCTGCCTGCCAATAATTTGATTTTAGCTCCATGGAGCTTGAGCTTATGGGGGGTTTGGTACCTCGGAAAGGGCTTGGGGACCGTGGAATGCGGAGGATGGCTGCAAATAAGACCCGTGCACCAGGCTACCTCAGCAGAAAAAGGTCCAACGCAAAGGGTGCTTTTTTGGGTTGCACGGATATGAATTTAGGTTGGTTGGAAAGCTGGAATTCCGGCCGTTTCAATGCTAATTTTTCAAGGTCAACCAATGGTGGTGAAGCTTGGAAATTGGGCACGATAAAAGTGCTGGTGCGAGTTCCGACCGTCCCGAGGTCTCGGCACCTATTCCTCCAATCCAGCCCATTCAGCCCAGTTCTAGTACTGTAAGTATGGATAGAATAGATTGGTAAGGTTTTTTGCTTGTGTTTTTGGTAAAAAGTACACATTGTGAGTCATTCATAGTTCTAGCTCTACTCTTTCTAGTACTAGTAATAATAGTACATAGTCAGCAGAACAACCTACTTCTGCAATATTGTAGATCTCTGCCACTATTTCTATACTTTACTATGCCGTCAAATACCGGTAGTAATACAGTGCTATAAAGGAGCACAGCACTACAGTATAATAAGGGAGTAGTACATTACACAGAAAATGAATCAGTAATTGGCAGTAGAAGATAGAGTATAGTGTCATGAGTACAGGATAATATCGCGGCATAGGACAGTACCTAGCAAAGAATCACTATAGTAAGAAAGACCATAGAAGCAATGCGCGTACGACAGAATAGAGCATATATCCCATATATGGTTTTTTTTTTTTTGGACTTTTTGAATTTATTTCAAGTATCCTGACCAGATGCAAATGAGAGTGGAATAGACGTAGGGCCAGGCTAGAGTCTATTTTAGTAGAAGAAATTATAAACTTCTAAGAAAACGTGTACTTCTCCAAAATAAGCTTCTTCAAACTTTTAGGGCTAGTTAATACTACCAATATCGTCTATAACTAATCCTAATACTATTAATTTTTTTTACTATTACAATTAAGATTTTCTATAGTAGTACTATTACAATACTATACATTACTAGTGCTCATGGTCTTGGTGGCCGAGTTAATCATTCTAGATTGGCTTGTTGAACATACATAAAGACGATCAATCAGTCCACGACATAACGTGTGGTAACTCTAATTATCGGTATTGAAGGAATCTAAATTTAGAGCACCTAGGACACTTGGAGTGGTTCACCACTGAAACTGGTATCCACTTTACTACTATAGAGCTTTACTACTTTAGAGCTTTACTACTATAGAGCTTTACTACTATAGAGCTTTACTACTATAGAGCTTTATTGACTCTTCTATGGTGTTCTTAGCTTATAGGTCTCAGTAGTCTGTAGAACTATAGTCAGTAAATTAGAGTAGACCTTCATTCCTATACTTTCACTCGTATACTTTCACTCCTCTACTCTACTTACTCTCTTGACTGTCGTTCTACTATAAGCATTCCACTTATACTGTACTATCGTAGACTCCACCTTCCCACCACTATGAGTGTCAGTGGTACTGAAAAGTGACTGATTCTTACGGACTGTTTCCTAGACAATTTACTCCGTGACTCTATTTTTTTATAAGATGGATTACGGAAGAGAGAACCAGAGGTCCGCTATTGCAGAGGTCCGTTTTGTCTAGTTTTTGTCTGATGACTGGAACACTGGAAGTCCCAGTATCTCTAGTAGTATTCGAGTAGAGAGAAGCGGTAGTGCTAATTTAAATACTATGAGAGAAGTAATTGCTGGGTGGAAGTCTGCTTATAGTCTGTAGTGAGATTTGTCAGATTCTTCAGATTTGTCAGATTTGTTAGATTTGTCAGATATTGTCAAAAGTATAGAAAAGTGGTGAGTTCCGAGTTTTAGTATTAACAGAGTACGAGGTCACCACACCTATACTACTGTACTATTACTACGATTTACTAGTATCAGTCTCCAGTTCAGTCTCCATTTCAGTCTCCAGTGAGTACTACTCTTGACTCTACACCATTCTCTAAGAATAAGGGACTGGCCAAAAAGAGATGACAAATAAGACGGCCGATTTAGCACAAGACCATTTGGAGAAAATTACGAGAATTACCAAAATTAGAAGGGTGCGGTCGTGGGAGGCCCTCTTTCTTTGAGCCTCTTTCTTTGAGCCTCTTTCTTTGAGCCTCTTTCTTTGAGCCTTTTTTCGAGCCTTTTTTCGAGCCCGCGACCATGCGGCCCAACCGAATCTCACTTTTCTTACCGATCTCTGATTCTCACTCGATTCCTAAGCACCATCAAATGTTGCACTGTGTTTCTCGCATCCATTCCCTCCACCACTCTACACTGATACTGATACTGATACTAATCCACACTGCACCAAACTTCACACTGCACCAAACTGCTTCAAACTATTCTACACTAACAAAATACAGACACAATTCTGCCTTGTCTGGTCCTACAAAATACTAACACTGATTACTAATAAACAAGATCTGAATGACCGAGGATGCCTGTATTACCATTTGGTGGTTGGTTACTGTGCATTGTTAACGTAGACCCAAGACCAAACTTCCAAGACGAGTTGGAAGAATATGGACACAATTATGGTGGCACTTATTTAAATTGTGATTAAATTAGAGGTTATGGTGGTTAGTCTGTGACAAAATTTTTAGGTTTATTATGGGTGAGGATTTGAGTGGTGAGGATTTGGTGCGAGGATTTGGAGTGACGATGGTGGATCTCTGTGCACCTGCACATGCGTAGTATCGAGTACACGCACCAAACATCTACACCACCCAAGTACTCACAACTTCTCAGAAGCTACCAAAAGCCATACCATGTACTTTCGCCACTTTGGGCTATGGCTTCTCTTGCTTATAAGCAGGTGCTTGGCGGCCACGGAAGTGTCTACGGACGAAGCTGAAAAAGTCATCAGCTCCTCGGGCCACACCAATAACTGGGCCGTGCTCGTGTCTACTTCTCGCTTCTGGTTCAACTATAGACACATGGCCAACACGTTGAGTTTATACCGGACGGTCAAACGGATGGGCATCCCCGACTCGCAGATCATCTTGATGTTGGCTGATGACATTGCCTGTAACCCCCGGAACGCGTTCCCCGGCACTATATTCAACAATATGGACCAGGCCATTGATCTTTACGGAAACGATATCGAGGTGGACTATCGTGGCTACGAGGTGACGGTGGAGAACTTCATCCGCCTTCTCACCGACCGTTGGGACGATAACCACCCCCGAAGCAAGCGCTTGCTCACGGACGAGAACTCCAACGTGTTCATCTACATGACGGGCCATGGAGGAAATGAGTTCTTGAAGTTCCAAGACGCTGAGGAGATTGGTGCCTACGATTTGGCCGATGCCTTCCAGCAAATGCACGAGAAGAAGCGGTATCGGGAGATCTTCTTCATGATCGACACGTGCCAGGCCAACACCATGTACGAGAGGATCTACTCTCCCAACATTCTCAGCGTGGGGTCGTCCAAATTGGACGAGTCATCTTATTCGCATCATTCAGACTTGGACGTGGGCGTGGCGGTCATCGACCGTTTCACCTACTATACCTTGGAGTTCTTAGAGAAGCTCGATAAGAACTCGCAGGTCACCATGGACAAGCTTTTCGCAGAGTACACGTTTGAAAACGTGCATTCCAACCCGGGCATCAGCACCAAATTGTACCAAAGAGATGTTAACACCGTCCGCCTCACGGACTTCTTCGGAAATGTGCAAGATGTGGTGGTGGACGCCGTGGACGAGGCTCTCATTTCGTCGGTGTCTCAACAAGAATCGCAAAGGGCCAAGAACACGGGCGTTTTGTCCGACCCTGTGCGTGTGGCTTTCTCCGATGATGTGATCAGCAACCAGGAATTGCATAAGGTGACGAAGACCGAGTCTAGGCTCATCACGGCCGTGCTGGTGGTGCTCTTAAGTGTTCTCTGGGTGCTTACCAAGGGGTGAACAATCCTACTATACGTCTTTATTTCCAGTTAGTGAGTAATTTAATTCAACGAGTCATCTTATCATTTACCTTATGGACCAAAATATGATTTCAAAACTGTTATTCAAATTCATTACCTTCATCTTTAGCACTGGTCATGATTCTTTGCCAAATCAAGTATACATCCTCAAGAGCTTCTTCTTAAGTCTTTAATTTTTCAAAGTAGCCAATATATATATAACTAAAAGCTTAACTGGAATACTAGTCCAGGTCTTCTACAAGGTATTGGTAGTGGTAGCCAACGTATTCTAGAGGTGATTCAGTATTCTAGAGGTGAGTCTGTAGTATAGTGATAAATCAGGGTTCTACGAATATTACAAACCAGATGAATCTTTATACAGGACTACAAAAATAATAGAGTTAAATTTGTTAATAAAATGACATTGTTTTTATAGAGATACATTTTTTTTCATGGGTCTTCCAATACACTAAGTAATGTATGGAAGAGGTGCTCAGTCAGCAGAGAGCATTCGCGTCTCGGAGTAAACACCCGGGCGCAAGATTATCAGATTCGCGCCTCCACATCACAGAGCCCGTTGTTTTGGTCTCTGCTCCATCACCTTTTCTCTGCTCCATGGCCATCTCCGGCACACAACTCTACAGCGTGGTCCTAGGCGGCGCCAGCGACAAGACGTTTGCCGTGATCTCGGATCTTAAGGCCCACGTGAAAAAAGACAATGTGGATCTATCGTTTGTGCCCAAGTACTTCGAGTCGCTCTCCATCGTTTTGGACACCAACGACTCGGCGCTCCAGGCTTTGGCGTTCAGTTTGGTGTGTCACTTGGTGAAACGTGTTAGTATCCAGGATAAAAAAGCAGAGGTATTGGCCGCCCAGAGTTTCCTCGTGCTCCCCATCTTAATTCCCCGCATAGCTGATTCCAGATCGTCCATCAAGCTAGCGGCCCGAAAGGCCCTTGAGGCTTACTGGTTGAGTCTGCCTCTGTGTGTGGACCAGGCGGTGATTGAAATTGGCTTGGGCAACCGAAGCCTGCTTTTGGTCAACGAATGTGTGGTGTGGCTTAATCATATAGTCAGTGCCATCAACCCCCACTTCAAGCTTGATCCGTTTCTCGATGCCTTGGCGCAGGTTCTTGCTAAACACTCTGATGATGTGAAGCTCGTGACCAACGTCAAAATCTTGCTTGAAAATTACTATGAGCTCAAGCACAACCGCATCCATAAGTATGAGCTCCATAAGGTCTTGGAAGCCAACAATGTGGATCCACACTTGCGCTCTTCCATCATGGGCACGGATTCTGTGCTTTCGGCCGAAACGCCCCCTACACTTGCTCCATTTGCTGCTCCCAATACATTAGACCAGACCACTCGCTCGGAATACAAGACTTCCTTGCGCCCATCTCCACCTACATCGTTTCCTGCCGCAGAACTCAATTCTTCTGCGACTCACCTGAAACAAATGCTGCCGCCGAATGAACCCGAGCCGTTTCAGAATTCTTTCCCCGACTCGATCCAGCCCTCTTCGGAACTCCAGGCTCTATTGAGCTCGCTCGCGGGCTTCAAGGACGACACTTCCATGCAGAAAATCGACGTGGACTCGCCAGAGTCAATCGATGAGCTCATATCCGAAATGATGGGCTCTTTTTCCAGCAAAGAAACGGAAAAAAACTGGTCTATACGCGAGAAAAACATTCTACAGTTGAGAGGCTTGTGTCGAGGCAATGCTATGACAAAGTACTGCTCCCATACACTATTATGCCTCAAAGAGGTGGCCGATGGCATCTGCAAATGTCTATTATCTCTACGCACGACGTTGTCGCTGAATGCATGCCAGCTAGTCAAGGAACTGGCTCTCGCGTGTGGAAGCTCTTCTGATTCTGCTGCAGAATTGTTCATGTCTACGCTCATCAAGCTTAGCTCCAGCACCAAGTTCTTGGCCCATTCCAACTCTCACGTGGCTATGTCGGCCATATTATCTCAATGCACTATTAATAGCAAAGTGCTTCAAAGGCTTACATCCACGGCATTTGAAAAGAGTGTCAATACAAAGAGCTATGCCGCATTCTGGCTCCTGGTTGTGCTCTTGCGCTCAAGCAGTCCACTAACCCCCAGTGTGAGTGAAGTCGCCGATAAAATGTTGCTCAGATTGCTCGCTGATCCAAATATGCAAGTCAGGCAGTCTGCCAAAGACTCCTTTTGGAGGTACTATTCCGTCGCCTCTTCGTCTGCCGAGCAGCTCCAACTGAAACTCGATAACAATACCGTGAAAGCATTAGAGAGATCCAAGCCGGCGTCCGTGGCTAAATCCGGGCCTCCCTCCAATGGGCAAAGAAAAACCAGGCCTTCAATCAAAGACAGCATCATCGCTAAGAACAAGGAGCTCAGAAGTAAACAAGTCATTTCCCGGAGCAACTCTCGACTCAAGGCGTCTTCGGCCACGCCGTCTCTTGAGCTGTCCAGCACATTCTCTAGAGAAGATTCCGCCGATTACAACGAGCCAAACCGCATAACAAAGCACTTCTCCGAGCCTCCCAACCTTAAACTACCCATCAATTCCAAGATTCAGTCCTGGAATCGATCCGAGCTAAGAAAGGAATCTGTTATTGACTCTCGAACATCTTTGAGAAATCACGATATCAAGATGGAGCCTCTGGATACGCCGCATTATGCCCAGCTCACTTACTCTCAGAGGAACCTTAGTGTTACAGCGTCCCCACAAGCAGAAGCTCTACATCGAGAACCATATAGGAAACGAGACACCAGGGAGTTTTCGGAACCTTCCAAGTCCATTTCTCCCAACATCAAAACGCCCACTCGCTCGCGTCCCATCGACGCCTACAACAACTCTAACGATCCAATCACCAAGTTTTTGTCATCGCCGCAAGAGGAACTCATGAAGGAAGGCGTGAAGCTCCTCAAGTATGCAGTCTTGGGTGGGGAGGATTTTTCGCCCGAGGTAGTGCTGCTTCTTCACGGAGTTTCTATTTCCAAGCCTCATCTCATGGGTATTATAGTCAATGACTCGGAAAAACTTCTACGCAAATCTCGAAAGTTGTTCAGCCCAGAGGACTTTGTCAGGGTGTGTGCCATCAATAGAGAAGCCACGGAGGACAATATTAACCTTGTATTGAGTTTATTGGCGATTGATGAAGTCTACGATGCGCTAGAGTTGTTATTATCGTTTATATCTGATTTGGACAACATCATTGAGGATAAGCTCTTGGCCATGCAAATTATCAAGTACAAGAGCAACATTCTCAGCAGCTTGTTGAAGCTCTCGATCCGAGCATCCTTCAAAATCCCCATTACAGATATCAAGTTCACCAAACTTGTGTCCAGTCTCTTTGAGCTTGTGCCGGTTATCCATCAAACGCAGCTTATTGACGAATACCAGACGCTTCTCCGAAGCCTCTATGCAATCAACACGGTGCTTTTTGTCTCACAGCTCTCCTCGGCTTCCAGGAGCATAAAGAGGGAAATCGACCATTTGGTTGGCATCGATAATGTTCTAGAATACAAGAACACGGACATGGCGATTCCCAACGTTTCCGAACTCACACAGGTTAACCCAGGTATGGACTTCTATAAGTTGTCTCCGCTCAAAAACCCCACGGACTTTACCATGCTTTTCCCCAGCCAAAAGCAAGAGGCCTCGCCTTCTTTCCAAGACAAAGCATTGCATTCCGATACGCAAGCCTCCAATACTCTGATCAAGAGTATGATTAGCAGCAAAAAAGTCGAGCCCCAGGAAATGCTGGAAGTAGCAGGAGAAAAGGAGCATGTTCCTCATAGCCTCAGTGAAAATGACATGAGCATTTCGATTGAGCCAAGCAACGAAGCAGAAACTAACTTGAGTATTCCAAATGAGGACGGCCCCGTCCAGATGCCCGAGCCAGACTCAGCCAACCCCGCAAGTGCCGAGCCCAAAACAGATCTCTTTTCCAAATTCAACTCCGACTCGCTGTCGGAGCTCGTGGAGGACTTTGCCCAAGTGCGCTTGTCCAACCGGGCCAATACCATCGAGACGTTCATTGAGAAGGTCGATCCTCTCAACAAGATCTCCAGCCGCAACAAGCCCATCTCCATCTTTGAAGACAACCGCATGGGCTCGCCGCAGAAAGTCTCGCAATACAGCTACACCGATCTCAACTGGTTCAACTTCTCCATTGCCAAAATAGCACTTGACCAAGCATTCATCCGCATCGACGACTTCAGCATCCACGAATACGAGCTCCTCTGTGGCGAGTTCCGCATGAGTGAAATGTCCGAGTCTCGTTTTGCTATTTTCATGAAGTACCTACAAGTGCCAGAATCACATGAGTTCTACCAATACCTCTCGCAGGAAGGATTTCAACTAGGAGAGCAAGCGCTATGGCAATTCGTAGCGCTGCCCAACCCAGACCCCTTCAATGCCCTCATGGTTCTAAAACAGTTGCTTGTTTGCAGATATTCCTTGAACTTGGACACGCTTTGGTGCTCGCTCGTCCAAATCAGCCAAATGCATACTTCCAAGTCACACCCAGCCCTTCATTTGGCCGTGGAAGAGGCCTTTGAAGAGGCTCTCTGTGGATTGTACCCTAGCACCAAATTATTTTCGTTGGTGATTAAGGCATTGGGTGAGTCGGAGGCCATGAGTGAAGCCGCACTAGACTTCAACTTGGCCAGTCTCTACAAACTAGTGTCCAGCAAGAGTCTCGTGCTTACCATCGACCAGGCGTTTGTGCAGTCGGTCGACGATGTGTTATATAAATACATTGCTAATTCCAGGGTGGAGGTTCGGAAAGTTGTGATTGAGACCTATGGAAAGTTACTCCGTGCAGCACGAGTGTCCCACTCGGACGCGCACATTGTTGACGGCTCGCAGGAACTGATGTTTTCATTCATGCGTCAAGTCACCGAACCACAACGCAGGATGATTGAGCATTTCAGTGCGTGAACCAAGCCAAAATGGGCGCACGCCCTGTTCTGTATTTTTAATGTATTAAGAACCACTTTATTCCACCTCGCCGTTGTACTTCAGCTAGCTGCTAAATACACCTTGAACTTCAGTTGGCTGATAAGTACACCTTAAACTTCAGCTAGCTGATGAATAAACTTGGAACTTCAGTTAGCTGTAGTGAGTCTGATCCGGGTTGATCGTGGCCAGGTTTCCGGACGGCTCTGATGGTAGAAGATGCATGGCATCGTCCGGCTCTTGCTTCACTGTTTTTCGCACCCTCAGCTCATATTCAGATGGCTTAAATCTATTAGAGTGAGAAGGCTTGGTGACCTTGGGCGTACGGCTCTGTATCTGCTGTCTCTTTCGCATCATGCTGGCACTGACGTCCTGCTGTCTTTGGGATGGCATGTAGCCCCTGCTTAGTGTGTCTGGATCGGCGTAGTATCCGCCAAATGCTGGTTGCGGCTCCATGTATACCATTGGAACCATTGGCGCCATGGGCCCCATCGGCGTCAATTGGGGGTGGTAATATTCTTCGTGGGGATGGTGGTAGTGCGGCGACGTATCGTGAAGAAAGTAGCTGGGCTCGTAAGAGGCTGATGGCATTGGACCCATGGCATGAGGGTATGGATAGCCGTAAGGCGGCGCCACGCCCGACGGCTGAAGAAATCCTGGGTCTTCCATAAATTTGGCCAGCCGGGGAAGGTATGGTTGCGACGACGACCCAGGTAGCTTGGCTGGGATGGTTTGCTCAATGAGGTAATCGTCATTGCTGACCACGTTCACTGAGCTTTGGAACATGGCCAGGTCAAGAGTCTCGAAATTGCTGTCACTGGCATTGATGAAGGAGCTGGAATGATAGTTGCCGTCGAAAGAGATGTAATCTCGGCCAGGCTTGTCGCGGAAGTTGAGTTCCCGTGAAGGTAGGCCGAACACCTTGTCCAAATAGTCTAGAGGGAAATCGTCTTCGTCGTCATCATCTCCGTTGTGCATTTCACTGTAATCGTGAAGGTCCTGGTCTTGGTCGATGGTAACCAAAGCATTGGTGGGGTCACCCTTTTCACTCGAAGGACCGGACGCAGTGCCCTCATCCGACACACTTTGGTCGTCTTCTAGCTTGAGGTTTTCAAACTGTGGTTGGTTGAGGTATTCGCCTAGCTGTTCATAGAGAGTTCTGGACTTGTCTTCCACGTAGTTGAACAGTAGCGAAGGCTCTTGCACAGACACCGACGTCGGCTGTTGGCCCATTTTTTCTCTTTTGATGTCACGCTCCAAAGCGTCGGCCATCAACTTATCATGAGGCACGTTGAACCAGAAGAACACCTTTTGTTTTTTCTGAGTTCGGAGACACGAGTTTTTGAAGAGAAAGTCCAAGAAGGCCGATTTGGGGTTTTCCAAAACAGAGTCCGTACCGAGCTTCAAGTTCCGCAAGTCAGAGAAGATACCTTCTTCGAACTTTTTTCGGTCGACTATTCTTCGACCAAAGTGTTGGAACTTGTAAAGAATACAGCGCACAATATCAGTTCCGGTGATGAAGTAAAGATTGTTCCAGAACACACAGCTGACGAAGCCCTCGTCATTATTCAAGTAGTACCGGCGGATGACCTGGTGCTCCTGCCAGTTAGCAGGAGCAGTGGCCAAGAAGAATTTCAAGTCTTCTATGAGGCGTAGCGACTCTTTGATTTCGTCAGTAATCTCGGCCATGACATATATTGCACGAACAGGTTTTTGAAGGGGAGAAAAGATGTATTAATGCGAGGATGCAATAGGATAGGCGGATGGACGAACTCGAAGAGAGTAGATTCGAAAGTTGATGGTAGGCAAGTGGGAATGTGGTGAGAGGGGAAGCTTGCTCAACCGGGGGAAAGGCAGTCACTCAATGGAACCAGTCTGCGGCCACAGTAGATGTAAGAGAAGGAATGTGGGAAAGGTTAAACTAGCAGAAACAGGGAGGTACAGAGGATCATTAGGTTGGCGTGGAGCACTGAGGAAGGGAAGAGTCTAAATAATACAGCAGTGTTTCAGGTTTGCGAATCTGAAACACGCCTGTTGCCGCACCTCGTCAGCGTACTGCAGCCAGCGAGCACAGCAAAATGTGTGAGGGTTCCGCATGGGCCATTTACGACCGGATGCCTGTATAAGCCTTATGGCCGGGTAAGGCCAATGGATGTGTCAATAGGCCAAGGGATTTTAAAATGAACGGTTTGTAGCTCTGGCGGCTGTACGTTAAGATCGATTTTTTTTTAGATCTTTGGATTTTCCATCCCCAAGTCGGAACCTAACCCTTGCGTTGGCCGACGCATTCAATGGAAGAAAAATCTCAGGCGGGCTGAGGAAGAATGCGTTGGTTAACTGCATCAAGAAGGCCATATTTGGGAAAAGGCAGAAAAAGGCCCGTTACATGTGGGGATTTTTCATTCAAGTGTCATGAGGAAAGAATTTGCTTCAAACAAGTCAAATCAGTGTATCAGAATTCCAACTCCAAATTCTTAGTCTATACGTACCACTGAAAAATTAGCAAGCGAAAAGTAGCACCCTCACAAACCCTGCAACCCACTAACATTGTATTTACGCCGGCCCACCCACTAAGCCCCCACCTCAAATTAACCCCTAACTTAAACCCACCACTTAACCTCGCAAAAAAAAAAAATAAAGAAAGAAAGAAAGAAAAAACCACTAGTAATTCCAGCAACTAGACTTTACCTTCTACGCTTAAAGTGGCAAGTGCAACTTTGAAAATATTAAATTGGTGCACGAGTAACGGAGTGGGTTCCGGAAACCATAATATATGGTGTGTGCAGGCCCTGGAATCTGCATTTGGGCTGTAGCAAGTGGATACCGTTACATTTCCCAATGATACAAATTTCGGGTGGCTAGCAACGTGCGCGCTTGGCACTGCAGACAAGGAGCACCTTTGATTAGGGTGCTATATTTGCTGTGCGCCCATCCTCCGTTATCTTTTCGCACTGGCACTTGGACATCCTCATAATCCAAATGGCCATGGGTGCACTTTTAATCAACAGATAAATGGAGATAAGTGGAGATAAATGGAGATAAATGGAGATAAATGGAGATAAATGTGAATGAAAATGGAAAAAAAAGATGTAAATGTAAATGAAAATGAAAAAAAAGATGTAAATGTAAATTTAAATGAAAATGAAAATGAAAAAATGTGAATGAAAATGAATTGTTGATTTCGTTGACAATATTAAGGATTCATCATTCGATCCAGTTATCAGGACTGATTATCTTATCTGTTCGATAGCACCGGTGATTGATGTTGGAGATGAAGCTGGAGACGAGATGGAGGGTAAAAAGTCTAGGTGCGAAAGGATGAGCGTAATCATTGCTTGTGTTAGCTGCAGGAACATATTGAAGAAACCTAGACTTTTTTTTCTTTGCCCCTTTTGTTGTGTTTTTGTTTTCTTTTTTTGGTTGCTGTTTGCCCCTATGTCATTTGCTGTTTGCTGTTTGCTTTGCTGTGGTCGCTAGCTGGGCCTGTTAATATGGAGTATGATTAGCGCGGGGTGGTGCTATAGTTTCCGTGACATCAAATGAGACAGGAGTCTCGCACCTCCTGCTGCTGGCCCACTTAGCTGCGAAACTGCGACTGCCTAGACCCACACTGAGAATCCAGAATGATAATCCGAAAGATCCCAGTCTCCCCAAAATAGCAAATTCAAACCATCGAAATCAAATCAACTGGTGGAATGCTGATTGTGTACCATGCTGTTGGGCCTTATGGTTTTTTTAGATCTCTTGTTGATGTCTCTTTGAATCTCTCCTCTGGCCGCACAAACTGCCCGGTCTTTTTGGTCTGCTCCACTTGTCTCTTTCCTCTGCTGCTCCATCTATGCGTCTGTACACCCACCCAATTTCCTATGCTGGCAGAACCATGCACCGCTTTAAAACCACTCTCTTTCTCCTCCACTTTCCTTCTTCACTTTTAAGATTCACCTCCCTATATCTTGATAAGACCTTGCTTATTTTCCCCTTTCTAGATTGCTAGCATATTTCGAACCCAGTTTTTTTTCTTTTGCCTCCCGATTTCCCCAATGTACGTCTCGACGTGGCAAATGAATAACCCGGCTTCCTCCTCTCATATCCACCTTCCTCCCCTCTCGACCCTTGTTTCTGATGCTTCGACTGGCGCGCCTCAGCTCCTGATGGTGGTTAATCCTGACCTTCCTCCTGACACTTTTGTCCCAAGAGCCCAAAACATCAGGCTTCCTTCTGTGGAGATGATCCTAGAAAATATCAACGCAGCTGCCTCCCAGAGAAATTTGAACATGTCTGACTATGCTGCCTCCCACATGGCACCCAGTTTTACACAAACGCAGTATATGCCCAAAACTATCGCAATGGCACCGGCTGGTGGCCCTGAGTTCCGCCCTGCACATGGCAGATCCGTAAGTCTCTCCAACTTCCAGTTTGCTTCCACCTTTCCCGATAAAAGCCGTTCTTATTCGTTCTCGTACACACCTGTGCGGTTTTTGCAGGCTGAAAATTCTAGAAGCCCTTTAAAGGGTGAACAGACTATGCACCCTGGACTTTCACCTCGAAGAATGGTGGGCAAGAAAAGAGGCCGCAAAAAGAAGGCTGATGTCAAGTGCGGCCAGTGCTTACTGGAGAACACTCCCGAGTGGAGAAGAGGCCCCAATGGATCTCGGACGCTTTGCAATGCCTGTGGGCTCTTTTATCTGAAACTTGCCAAGAAATTCGGCTATGAAGACGCCAATATTATCTTTGCCTATAAGAAACACCGCCACGAAGTGCTAGATCGGATAGTTCCCACCACTATGCAAAGAGACCGTTTCGTGTTGCATTTCAAAAACTCTCAGTGAGCTGAGTGAATGAATGCGTTGTTTCAGACTTTGTTTTATCGGGTGTACGGATCGGGATACCTCATCCGGCCCTTACTAGTACCAGCAATCTGTTGGTTTATTTGCTCGTTGGCAGCAAAAATAGCAGCAACTTGGGAAGAAAGAAGACTCAAGTGTGAGGCTATCAACAGATGGTCTTCAGTGGTGGAATCGCCCTGGAAATTCCGAATGGTGTGGGCCAAATGGACTAGCGAACGTTCCGCTTCTGCAGACAAAGACAGTTTATTCAAGACCGCACTTAATAAAGTGTTTAATTGGGCAAGAGAAGACGTGAAATTGGTCTCGTGATCCAAGATCAAGTCCTGTCTGTGCTGGGAGTAGTTGGGGTGCTTCAAGGTGGAAGACACTGCGATCTCCTCAGTTTCTCCCGGGGTAAGTGTGTAAGTAACCTCTTGATTTTTCGTAAGCGAGTAGCACTTGAAGGCTCCGTTGGCGTGTGGAACCAATGCAATCAAAGGCTCGGGAAGATCCTTGTCGTGGCGGATTTGGTGTGCCAAGCCATGGTCTAGATGGCCGTTTTCCACACAGGTGTAAAGCCCAACGAGAGACAAATGCGGAGAAACAACTTGGAGAAGCTGGAGACGTTTCTTGAGGTAGTCAAGGTCAACCCTTGCATCATCCACCTTGAGGTCAAACGTATCGAAGGCTATAACATGGGACCCCGACACTTTCCCCACAATTACCCCATATTGGTAGCTGGACTTGCGGGCCAAGTGGTCGGAGATGGCAAGCGGCACCAAGCTTCGGACCGACACCTGTACATCCATATCCGTAGCTGCTGATTGGTGAATTAACGCTGGTGGTTGTGTTGAAGGTGTAGTTAGACGCACCAGAAGTGGCACCAGATCTCGCACCAAAATCGCACCTGATATCATTATCGATCGCACGCACCAAGTATACAGATAATGTGCGGCACCACTGGTCCATGAAAATATAGACCGATTAGCTTTTGTCACTACGCTGCAGAAAACCCCTGTCAAGACTTTTACATCAAGAACAGCTATTTTTAAAATAGATATTAAGACTAGATTCTAAGACCAAATCAAGGTCTATATTCACGATATCAGTACTAAAGATTAGGCCTTACTATACTTCTATACACTACTATACACTACCTTTACTACATTTCTACTAATCTGACTGTATTACTATTATCATGCTGATTTGACCACAGCACTGACTACTGACTACTGACTACTGACTACTGACTATACTGCAGTACGAATACACTGACTATACTACAGAGTGTTTCATGCCGGCGTTGAAACATGGAACTCTGAAACATCGGAAATCTGAAACATCGGAAATCTGAAACACACACTGGGCGACTCAATCCAGGGGCACAGTCTCCACCTGATTACTTGACGACACCAGACCATACTACTGTATTTCTGGACACTCTATAAGTAGAGTGTGTAGTAGTGGGCTTTGTTCCACCATACTACTACTACTATACTACAGTATCAGTAGACTATGCTAAGGAACAACATCACCATAATTTGTAGGGTCGAAAGTTTAAAAAGTATCTCTTTAAGTATCTCTTTAACTGTCCTGAGCTATTGTCTAGATGGTCCATAAATGGACACAATCTCTGGAACTCTTCAGATTAAGATCCTTTCTCTTTCTTCCGTTATCAGCTATTACTACTACTACGTGAAAATATCATGTTTCAGGCAATAAGCACTCATGTTTTATCTTCTGATCAACTTTACCGTTGAATTGCATGTTTTGCCTAATTACTCCTCGCCTAATACTGCATTACCCAAAAAAAAATCACCTGTATCACCTGTTGGTGTGTATCACGTCCGAATTACATGTATCATATAGACACTTTATTAATAGTTACACTTTATTAATAGCTACACTTTGACTATAGGTCCGAGCTTTACATCTGAGTCCCTTGAAAACTAGAGCTCATTTTTGTGAAAATACGGCTCTCCAAGTGTACAGATCCCGAAGTCTATTTTTGGTAGAAATTGTGAAAAAGAAAATGGAGTTTTTGTTAAAGTAATTTAAGTAATTTGTGATTGTTGGCACGATATTTCTCCGTGCAGTTGATTGAACTTCTAGAACCTCTTTGACACAAAGTACAGCTCGAGAAGAAGAATTGGATGATGAAACCCCCTCTTTCCCCTTTCTTTAATTTTTCTCAACCCCTGTAAGAAGAAAGAATCTTCCTAATCAGGAATGGAATTTATAGAAAAATTAGGTTTTTGTTTGTTCCTGTCTGGTTGCGGGGGTCTAGGTGTAAATCTGGAACTGAGTTTCACTCATGAAGGTGCAGATCCTCGAAGAATCGTATGGCTCACCTACAGCTTGTACACCCGATAAATGGGGCTATTTTAAAATTTTGACATCAGATGATTAATATTCTGTTGTCAAATTCTATTCTTGTATAATGTTCTAGATTTAAGGTTTCGGAGTCTTATAGACACTCTCAGTATCATTGCACGTGAATGATAATGAACATACGTGATTCTAAGCCACACTTCTCATTCCAAAATTCCAAAAACGGCTCATGTGAATACTTAATGGACCAGTTGACCTTTGATAGCCTGGTGGAATTTATGTAGACTAAATTCTCCGACTTTCGGCGACGCTAGCCACGCCTAGACCCTAGAATTGACCATACACGTCTCGGTGACTCCAACTTCATGCCTAAAAAACCCTACTTATTGTAGCTTTTTCATGCTTTTGTTTACTATACTCATCTGTACTTTAATTGAATGTCCTTTCCTTTTCACATTCAGTACTAAATGACTATCCATATTATTGCTCACCTTTCTTCCGTTCAAACCATTAGCCTGTTCCTATAAAATATATACATTCTCTAAAGGTTGAGGATATATCTCCATTGTACTACTAGCTCCTTGTAACACCTACCTTTATATTTTAACTACTGGTGAATTTGTACTTCTGGCTGATGTATCACTATACTGCAGTGTACTACTCGATAATAGGCAAGAGGTACTAGAGCTCCACTTATCCAGAACCAAGTTTTGAATGCCAATAACGACCATGTGATACGAACTGCCAGAGAAAAGGCTTTATAGGAATCATACCAATAGTCTTGGTACTCATGGTTATAAGTGCCCAGATTTACTACTCTGGGAAACAATTCAAAAATGGAGCCGCAATTTCGAATGAATATTTGAGAACAGCCCGGGAATCTCTAGGCTTGAATAATTATTGGAAAATGACAATATTCACTTTTAAAAAATTATACCATACTCTTCTTTGTCGAGCTAAGAGGTAGCCAGCTCCCACGGCTTTCAGTTAATAGCTGACCGGAGGATACTAATTAAAATTCTTGGCCTTGAAAGTGATCTTTTTTCACTATAAAACGGATCACACTTTAATTACGAGAAGACCACTCTTTCTTTTAAAGCTGCACATTCTTTCAAAAACTGAAGCTACTACGCCCAACACCACACCCACCAATTCCTTTGTTGTAGAGCACTAGAAGTAGTTACTGCAGTTTTATAGGAATATAATTGATCCTCTGCAAGTTTCGTACCACCAAAGACTAATACTACTATCTTACTACACTAGTACACACTGCTCTGGTGTACTATGGTTTCTACTATACTGCACCATACCATTATACTGTAATTTACTACTCTATAATGCCTAGACTCTAAAACTATCTTACATCTAGCTGGTCCTGAGATGGTGATTTGTCTGGAAAATTTATTTCCGAAGCTGGCATCTGTGCTTTGGAAAAGCAGTCCGTCTCAAAGCCCACTATTTAAGTCTCTTCCATGACGTATATGGCTGATTCCCATGGCTGATCCAATGGCTGACTTCTGTAGCTGACTTCCATAAAATAATATACTCAAGATTAGACATTCTTGATTTTTGCTGACACTAGAACGTCTCGTTCAAGGTACTATTAATGATACTGATTGAGTAGTGGTAGTAAAGCGTGGTCTCTACAATGCCAAGGTGAACTCTATGAGAATCGACTATGACTATATTCAAAATAAGAATATTGAATTGATGGCATTCACCAATTAATGAAAAAAAATTTGGTATGTTGAAATTGCTAAAAAATTTAAGGTTAAAAATAAAGTAGTGGTATTCCAAGCTAAAGTGCGAACTGTGGTGCAATCATCACCTTCTCACAGTAAGAGCAGGTAACCAGTACTAAGCCACCAAGAAAAAGCCAAATACCTGGATTTGTTTAAAGATCATTTTTTTCAATTCATTTTTGAATAGTTTGAAACCGGCGATTTAAACATGAAATCTATCAAAGGCTAGAAGTTCACTATGTAACAAGTTACTACACACTACTCACTACCCACAATACTACACTAAACTTTTATCCCTACACACTACTAGCCACTATGATTACATAATCCTGAATAAACTCAATAATCTGAATAATTCCAAATAATTATAGATAATCGTAATAGATCTAGTGGTCTTAGGACGTCTCCCCATGTACTGTATATTAGCATATGGCTCTAGTGTCCTGAAACACTGTGGAGGTGCGCACCCCAGCAGTAGGGCATCGGGGCCTGCATGCAGCGCAAGGAGAAAAAGCCAAGGGAAAAAACCACATCTCCGCCTCATCTTCCCCAGCCGCTCTTCTTAATGATCATGTCAGTGCATGACCCTATGAGCAGAAAAAGGGACCTACCACAAGAATGTTCGGATGTCAAGCGGGCTCGCACCGAGCACGACCATGACCAATTTTCCGACAAGGTCTACTCCCTTTTCGTCAAGCTGGCCTTGGAGTCCTTGGAAATGGTATGTGCTTTAACCCCACTATTTCTCTATTTTCTCTACTCTGTTTATGACCTGTCTTTATCTCTGATTACTAACTTCAGGATCCTCTCAAGCTTAACTCGTTGACTACCAAAATCAGCCTTCCCCTTGAACACCGAGAGGCCATCTCGCTCCCACATTTCATCATTGTGCTCAAAAGTCTAGTGGTCAATGTATCTAAACTAGACAATGCAGCAGCCAGGTCGTTGATCGGCGCCATTTTACGCTTCCAGTGGCTCGACCTCCTGAACGCCGCCAAAGAAAGCCCCGAGTTCCCCATGTTTTTGGCCACCTATGCTCATTTCGTGGGTGCCTTGGTCTCGTCATTTCCCAAATACCTCCAGGATGTTCTCAAAAAGCTAGTGCAGGAGTTCCCCCTGGTGTCGGACAACACATATCCTCATCACGAGATGCTTAGAAAGTTCGTCTCGTACTTCCCCACCTGCATCAACACCATCCCCCAAATCATGCTACTGAACCTCCCCCACCATCTTTCTGCATCTACCAGCGATATCGTCAACTATGTCGCTAACCTCATGAAAATGATCTCCTACTGCCCGGACTTGCAGTTTTCCATCTGGCAGATGGTGGTGGAAATCACCATCAAAATGGATGTGGAGTTGCAAAACGAGTTGGACGACTTGGACGACGACTGTATCGAGGATCTCATCAACGAAGACGACGAAGAAATTGATGATGCCAATAACGATGACCCCAATGATATGTCTGTTGATATCGACGAGGAGGCCGAGCTCGTTGCGGTGGCTTCGACACAGAACATCAAGAGGTTAGTTTCCAAGCTAGATACCACCTTGAGTCTATTGTTGAGAGCCACAGCGTCATCTTTCACCGCGGAAGAGTTGAATTCCGGCAATGGTGTCTCTCTCTTTAATACCCTCACCTCGCTATTCAAAACGCACATCTTACCCACGCATTTCACCAAGTCTATCCAGTTCCTCTTGTTCCACATCACGCAGTATCAGCCGGAGTTGGCCGACTCCTACTTGGTGTTGCTCATAGACTTTGCATTTAACCCCAACGAGATCACAGAGAAGCGCCTCAAGGCCTTACAATACCTCGCATCATATATCTCGCGGGCCAAGAACTTGACCAAACACCAGGTGGTATTTATAGTCAGCTACTTGATTGGGTGGATCAACAAGTACATTGCTGAACGTGAACACGAGGTCTTGGCTCCGTCTAAAACCAGCTCCAGCTCCTCTTCGTCTGGAGGCATGGAGAGATTCAAGTTGTTTTATGCCACCTTCCAGGCTTTGCTCTACATCTTCTGCTTCAGACACAAAGACTTGCTGAAGATACCGGACGAGATTTCTACTGGAGACAGTGAATGGGAATGTGACATCGACAAGTTCTTCCAACGGGCCATCATTGTCCAGTTCAATCCCTTGAAGTACTGTGACGAGACGGTGGTGTTCATCTTCGCCAAGATTGCAACCAAGTTGAACGTATGCTACTGCTACTCCATCATCGAAAACAACAAGAGGGAACGGATGATCCAGACTAACTCAAGCCTTCCCTCTTCCGTGGGCAACTTCAGACACAAGCAGGAGTTCTTGGATCTCGAGGCCTACTTCCCCTTCGACCCCATGGTTCTTCCTGTGTGCAAGAAGATTGTCAGTACAAACTATGTGGAGTGGAGAGATGTGAATCCTAATACTGATGATGATGACGATGTGGACAGTGGGAGCCACGGAGAAGACGACGAAGACGACGATGATGAAGATGACGACGATGAAGATGAAGACGACGAAGAAGAAGAAGAAGAAGATGATGATGATGAAGATGATGATGAAGATGGTGACGAAGATTAGATCGAAGAAGTTGATGTCAACAAGGTTGGCGATGCCGAACGTGCTCAGAAGACAGCGAATATGGAAAGCAGAGACCGCGCAGGTCAGAAGTTCTCGTGATATTGGTGGATTACTATATCAGTCTTTATAAGCATGGAATAAACGGATGGGTTTTATTTTGGCTCGTAACTTTGTAGATTTTGTTCGACAATTCATCAGATCGCCGGCGACGGCTCGATCGATTTACCATGGGCCGCACACTCATTGGGAACAATCTCAAACCAGTCTTTCACTCTCTCACACTGCATAAGCACGGATTGCAATTGAAACGACTGCAATTCAAAGGATTGCAAAAAAAACGAGTCGTTTATGTTTCGAATTGTTTTTTTTTTCAAAAAATGATCCCGCCCAGGATCGAACTGGGGACCTTCTGCGTGTAAAGCAGACGCCATAACCGACTAGACCACAGGACCTCTTCGCGAAAAATTCATTTTTATAAACACTACCCCGACGCGTACGAAAGTTGGCGAAATCTTTAAGACAGCACGAGTCTAACTAAAGTGGTTCTTCTTGATTGTTTATATATGCTAAATGGTCTACTAGTTGTCGTCGTCAGAGTCTTCCAAATCCAAGTCGGGGATTTCGAGCTCAGATCCTTCCGAGTCACTGTTTTCCTTGTCTGAGTGCTCCTCCACATGGTTTGCAGCCTTCACTTCAGCAATATCCTGGGCATTTTCGGCAGGCGTTTTAAAAGTTTCAGTAGACATTTCCGTATCCGGCTTTGAAGTTCCCATATCCAAAGAAACCGGCGCACCGCCAGTCTCTTCCACTTGGTTTTCCTGCTTCACTTCAGCAATATCCTCAGCATTCTCAGTGGCACTTTTAAACGATTTAGCGGTGAAAATGTCTTCGGACGCCTCTCGAGGCTCAGGCTTAGAAGTCTCCTCTCTTCTTGCAATCTTTTGTTTTTTGGCAGGACGAGCGGGTTCGGGCGCAGGAATATCGTCGTCTTCGTCGTCTTCCTCGAGTGCATCACGTGGCTGCACCATTTGGGGCAATGGAGGAAATCTGGGGTGGGTGAAGACCTCAAGGAGTTCGGAACGTGGTAACAACGACGCAGCTATTGGCAAAATCGAGGCCGACTCCGGAGCTGGGTGCAACAGTGCAGCAAGAAGAAGTTCCTTGACATCCGCAGGAATGGCCCCATGGTTCTGAGTGCATGCAAACTTAACAGCATCCACAATAACCAACCTAAGGAATTTGTTGTATTGTGTGGAAGGCAAAGGGGTATTTTTGAGCACCACGGTGAAGAAATCAAACACCGTCCGGCGGGTGGTGTCCAGCACATTGTTCTCGAAGAGATGCTCATGGGAGAGCAAGTCAGCCAATGGGATGGAGGCATTTTTCTTGGCCTTTTTGCGGGCCGCCTTGGATGAGTGGGACAACTTTGTTTTGGAAGCCTCCGAATGGTTTTGTAACCACTTGCCGTTGGCCCGGGGCTGCACCAAGAAGAGGGCCACATCCACTATGCGCGAAATGCTGGGGTAGTCGGGGAAATACGACGAGAGCAGCAAGTAGTTTTTAGCACAGGCAATGATCTTGGTAGACATGCTCTCGTACTTGAGGATCCGGGGCTTATCCAATTGTTTATTGTTGAGGAACACAAGCAGCTCCAACACCGAGAAGATGTCCGATAAATGAGGGACTAGCACACCAGAGTAACAGGCAGGCAAGGCAGCCAAGACCGATAATGCCGCCTCGTAGTCTCTTGCAAGCGACACGTCCACCAAATCCCTAACTTCCTGGTCCCTGATCTCGCCCTTGAACGGCAAGAACTTGGTGTTGATGGAGCACACAAGCTCTATGGCTGCGAGCACACGGCCAATAGGTACTGGCACAGCAAACCGACTGCCACTGGTAAGGTAGCCCAGAAGCATCTTCAACAAAAGCTCCATTCGGTTGGAGATACTTAAAATCGACACTGGCCGGTTGATATCGATGTGGAGGGCCAGGAAGATTTCTGGTTCATCAGCCTTAGAGAGTTTCTTGAGCAATGCCGATATTTCCTGGTCATCCTTGACATCGACGAAATTGGTATAAATGTCCACCGTCCCTGCAATATTGGCCACCAACCGGTCCACGTCCTGTCTCCAGTGCACATCGGGGCCATCTTTCTCAATGATGGGCAAGGTAGCAAGCGTAGAACAAACGGTTTTCTGGAGGCTCTCCGGCATACTGAGGAAGCCTTCGCTCGAAAGCATGGCCAAAAGCTTTGTCTTCAACTTATTGGCAAACGGCCGTGACGTGGTAGGGTACTCCTCTATGAGCGTCTTCAACGACGACAACATCAACAGTGGGTTCTGGTCCACACGGGCCAAGTAGCCCGAGAAAAGCAGGGCCAAGTTGGGCGTCAATACCTCCCGAGTAAGCGTAGGCTTGCCCTTTATACTAGCACAGAGCTTATTGAGGCAGTCCACCGTCGACTCCAAGATAAGCTCTTCATTGGCAAAGGAAGAGCCCAAGATCTTCACAAGCTGAGCGAAAAAAGCCTGGCCTTCATTGGCCAACACAAACACGCTTTCTGCAAGAATGTGCACGATGCTGACTCCACTCCATATACTATAGGCATCGGCAGCTTTGCACAAGTTAAGCGTACGGCTGGTCAAGTGTTTCAAGTCGATCTTGGAGATGGAGGCCAAGTTTTCCCGCTCTGCATGGAGAGTGGCCAAGATGGGGATCACGCTCTGCGGCGCCTCCTTAAGACTGTCTATGACAAACGCCAATTGTAAAGACATGATGCTGGTTCCGGTGCTGGTGCTGGTGCCGGTGCTTGGAGGAGTATATAGTGAGAAGGGTGTTTTTTCGCGATGACTTCGCGCAGCCATTTGTTATATGGAGTGCGATGCATATAATGGTGGGATGGGTATTGATTACATGTTATATTGGTTTTATTTACTTTCTTATGACTGAATGTATCATTTATAGTTATTTAGTGTAGAGAGTCAGTGGGCATTTAGCTGGCCTTTAATTGGCTTTTTTTGGCCTTTCTTAGCCTTTCTTGACCTTTTGACCTGGGACTGGACTTGTCTAGAACACCCCACTGAGCAACGAGTCAAAGCCAAATGGTTCGTAGGCTGTACCTTCACCCTCGAAGAACTTGGACATCGATTCCACCCAGTGCAATCTCAAGGAGTGCAACATGGCGGATGTGCCCTCCATGACAACCAAAATCACCACCGTCAACACAAGCCACATGGCAAAGAGACACACCGTCATAATCACTCCAACCACACCCGTGGTGCCGAAAGCATTGGCAATGGTCATGGTCCATAAAACTGTGGACAATTGAGCGTGTGCCAACGACAAGGCCCACAATCTCAAGTAAGAGGCGGTGTGCGACACGCAGTTCAAGCAGAACTCAATAGTGTGGATCACCTGGTGGATCATGATATCGCCAAAGTTGTGGCCGTCCTCGTGGGCTCCTTCTTCATCGTCGTCATCGTCGTGTTCCTCATGGTGCTCGTGAGCTTCTTCGTTATTGTCTTCTCCACTCAACGCATTGTATTGATGCTCTTTGGCTTCCTTGTCCATTTGACGCTTCAAGTAGAGAGGCTTGACAAGAATCAACCATGGCACACAGATCAACGCCACCACCACAAGCAACACTTGCACACTCGATTGGCCTTCGTACAATGGTTCCACAACGGTTCCTGGGGACAAAAACATCGTGATCAACATGTTCAACAATCCTGGAGGTTGCTTCTGGATGGCGTACCAGTTCACAGTCCACTTGTAAACGATACAGAGGGACAAGTATCCAAAGATACCCTGCATGAACAACAAGCCAGGAATGAAGTTTCCGATAATATCAATGAAACTGTTGAAGTGAAGGGCATTTACCAACGAGAAGAAGTATGAGTAAGTCATGTGAGTGTAACCCATCAAAACTGACAACTTCATCTTGTATGAGTTGGAAAACAAAAGGGCGTTTTCCGATCCGTGCCAAGCTGGGTCCAAGCCAAAAACGTATGTTCCCACTTGTGTAGCATGGATTGTTTCGCCCACTTTGAAATGTTCAGGCCACTTCCATCCAGATGGGAAGAAGTCCATGGATTTGGAGAAAACATCGTTGTACAAGAATCCAGTGTACATGGAGAAGATTCCCATCAACAACAAGATGTACCGACCGGAGAAGGCCATGTCGAAGATCTCATCTCTCTTCATGGCTTGAATGGACTTCTCGTAGTACACCATGACCACGGCTGCCATGAACAAAATGAGACCGTGTCCCAAATCACCGAACATAATGGCGAACATGAATGGGAATGTAATGATAGTAGGTAAACCAGGGTTCACCTCGCGGTAGGAAGCAATACCATAAGTATCACAGATACCCTGGAAGCCAGCAGTAAACTTGTTAGTGCGGTGGAAAGTTGGGGGAGTCTTGCTGGTCTCTAACACATTGACAATGGTGGGGATGGACGAGCTAATGGATTTCACACACTCAGTCAAATTGTCAATTTCATCCGAAGGCACCCAGCCCTCGGCAATCAAGGTCTTTCTTGAGCCATCGTAGTCACAGAGGTTCATGGTCTTGTACACGGCCTTTTCTCTGGCAATCACCTCCCACCACTTGCTCAAGTCTCTGGAAATAGCCACCAACTCCGAGTTCAAAGCAAGTTCGGTTTGCAGCAAGACAGTGGAGATATCTGCCAACTTGACATCCACATCAGCCAATTGCTCCTGTCTCAAAGATGGAGAAAGGTCAACATCGTATAAATCAGCCTCCAAAGACTGGGCGATCTTCTTGATTCTCTGGTAGATCAACGAACCATGAGAGAAAATAATAAAGACGTTTTTGTTGACATAAGAGTCAGTCTTCAGGTCGTAGACCGCTTCTGGCAACTCCTCGGTGTAGTAGTACAAGTTACCTCTTAAGATTCTCCACAAGATCTGCTGCAAGGTGGCGACCTTGGTTCTATCGATAACACCACTAATGAAGCGGGCATGGAAGTCAGTGGCACCACCAAGCTCCAATTGGGACAAACGGGCATCACTCTCGTTGGTTTCGGAGGCAGGCCCGCCGTTTTCATGCATGAACTTCTGGACGGCCTGAATGGTGTACTTGAATTGCTTCAAGTCGGACTTCTTGGTGTTCAAGGACTCGGTATTGTCAGCAAAGTCCAGCGTTCTAGCCTCCAAAAGAGCAGCATTTTGCAGGTACACGTCGATTTCGGACTGGGGCCCAATGTCTTGTTCGTCGGAGTAAGGGTAAATGACGGCTTCGATTTGCTGCTTGTCGAGAAGCAGCTTGAGGTAAGTGTACTGGCGTTCGATCTCGTCGAGTTTTCTCAATTCCAGCACAAAGGATCTCTGGAACTCGCTGACTTTCTTATTCAAGTCCCTAAACTGAACCAAGTTAAGCTTCCCAATTTGGTACATGACATCCCGGGAGATTTCCGCAGGCACATAGAGCTGAACCAAGGACATTTCCGCCGAGCCTAGAGGGTTAGTAAAGAGAGCAATAATGAATGGGGTTTTGAATACATACGGAAAACGGCCTCGTACTTTTCCGACATGTTGGTTGGGGGTGTCAGAAAGAAGGTATCAGATAAGCGTGAGGGAGTTTTCGAATAATATTGGCCAGGAGAATGCCGAGCAATGCATGCAGGCGCACCGTATCAAAAACAGAAGAATTCCCTACGGGACCCATGGCCCTTTATATAGGGAAATAAATGGGTTTGTGAACATGCGTTTGTAAACCTGCTTGGGGATATAAGCCTTGTTTGAATTCCTGAATTTTAATTAAATTGCTTAAAAATGTTCTTGTTCTCCGTTGGTAGTATTGCTTAGTGCTGATTGCTAATAAGCTGCGTGGAGCAGTAGAGTAAATCGAGCCTGAGGCCAGGGCAACTAACCATCTACGCATCCAATGTAAGTCCAGTATCGAGTATATCAAACAACTTGAATATTTAAAAACGACTACGAAATCGAGTACCTTGGAATAAAAAAAGAAAAAGTGTGAAATTATATAGAGGATTCTTTGTTGTCTTTTTTGGCTTTTTTTTTTTTTTTTTTTTTCTTTGGTTGGTTTTTTTTTT